>OVBJ01003989.1:0-10118 GCA_900406535.1 Noccaea bulbosa | reverse complement strand
TGTGATTGCTTGCACCATTATCCAAATACCAAACTCCTTCTTCCCCTTTCTAGGTTTCGTAGTTCCTTGGTATTAGGTTCTCTACGTTTAAGAACACCATCTCATGCATATACAGAACATACTCAGCTTCTTCTGTCTCCACTTTATTTGCTTCTTCGATCTTTTGTGTTCTCTCGGGACATGACAAGGCGTTGTGACCCGGTTTGTCACAGCGGTAACAAATTATCTTCGACAAGTCCTTCTTCTCTTTGGACTTGTTTTGATCACCTTGATTTGTTGACCTTTGCTGTGAGTTGTGCCGACCTCTTCCTCGTCCTCTGTTTCCTCTTCCACGTCCTCTTCCTCCTGAAGATGATGTGTCGCTACAATCCTCTGTATCTGCATACAACAGATTGTCTTGAGTTCCACCGTAGATCTCACTATGACGGATCCGTTCCTCATATGCTTTGAGTCTTCCTACGATGTCCTCATAGCTAGTTGTATTCAAATCCAGAACCAGCTCTAGTGATGCAGCGATTTGTATGTACTTGCTCGTTGGCAAGCTATTGAGAAATTTCTTCACCAACTTTGATTCCTCAATCGTTTGTCCAAGGGAGGTCGATTTTGATGCTATCTCCGATAACTTCCCGGCAAAGTATTCTATACTTTCTGTGTCCTTCATCGTGAGTCTTTCAAAGTCTGCGTTTAGAGTTTGAAGTCTCGCTTCTTTGACACGTTCAGCTCCTAAGTTCCGGGTTTTGATTGCATCCCAAATCTCCTTTGTAGTCTCTTTCTCGCCAACTTGAAGAACAAGGTACTCTGGGATTGATTGAAAAATCAAACCTGTAGCAACATCGTTCTTCTCCAAGGAAAGAGAACCCGGTTCAATAGTTTCCCACACCTTATGAATCCGCAACAGAACCTTCATCCTTAAGGCCCAAACTGTGTAGTTTGTCGCGTTCAACATGGGACAAGTCATCGAAGGACTCAACTCCTTCGGTCGAACAATCACGGCAGCGTCGTCTCCTTCGTCTCCTGCCATGACTTCTTTAATGCAGCGGGATCGTGTCCTTTGTTAGGATCGATTAACCTGATTAGGTCTGATACCAAATAAAGGGCTTTTTTTAAGCCCGTGTCCAACCTTCTAACTAGTATGATATTGTCCGCTTTGGGCCCATGTATTTTAGCCCTCACGGATTTGTTATTGGGCTCCTCTCAAAAGGCCTCATACTAGTTAGGTTGGACATTACTTATATATTAGACACTTTTTTTGTCTAATATTCCGATATGGGACTTGGATTGATATCCAACATTCTCCCCTTCAAGCCAAGAACCACATAACTCGTGACTCCTCCATCTTTTTGAGGGCTTTTCTCTCACATCTTGTGTAATGCCCACACCCACTTTTCCAGGTCCACTTTCTTTGAACCATGGCTCTGATACCAATTAAAGGGCTTTTTAAGCCCGTGTCCAACCTTCTAACTAGTATGATATTGTCCGTTTTGCGCCCATGTATCTTAGTACTCACGGATTTGTTATTGGACTCTTTTCCAAAAGGCTTCATATTAGTTAGGTAAAACATTACTTATATATTAGACACTTCTTTGGCTAACTTTCCGATGTGGGACTTGGAAACAATCAAGTCTCGAGGGAATTGCAAACTCACATAGAGACAACTCTCCGTGTAACCTAAGAGCGTTCGATTTTTGTAAAGCTCAATCGAAGCAAGGAGCGAACGGAATTTCTTTGAAACCAAAGAGAGAGTCGGGTAATACAATCTAGAGACTCGTGTTAAACAAGCTAAAAGCAAGTCATCATGAAGCATAAGAATGTTCATCGTTTTCGTAACCAATGGTGGCTTTTCTCTGTTCATGGCTGTGCAAACCAACATTACCAAAAACGCCGACGAGCCCTTCTTATTTAATCAACAGAAATCTTGTGACTTTAATTACGTTCCTTTTATATTTGCGTACAATATGAATATTTTCCAAATCTAATGTGTTCGTAGTGACATCCATTTTATTTTATTTTTATTTAAGTTAAATTAGAATGGATATTTTAGATTTCGTTTTTTCATTAATAATCTTGATTACACATAAAGACCTTTACATAATCCAAGTTTACGAAGCTACAGACAAGATTCAAAAACATCAAATCCTCCATCGTCTTCAATCTTCAACCTTCAATCTTCATTAGCATCCTTCAATGTCTCTCCACTTCAGATACACAAGCCCTGCTCTATAATGCGTAAACGCACCAGCAACCACAAGAACATGAAACAGCTGATGGCTATGTCCAGCTATATCAAACTTCCCAGGCATCCATCTCTCTGGAATCCTAGTCGCATAAACCAAAGCTCCTAAACCGTAAAGCAAACCCATCAAGATCTCATAACCGGTCGTGTGGAGCGCTTCAGGCTGATCCCAAAAGATGATCAGCTTGTGAAGAATCGGAGCCAAGCCAGAGAATCCCATCCCAAAAAACAGAGAGGCCCTCACGACTCGAAACTCGGGGCTTTGGAACACCGGGAGGAGCGAGACGAGCACGGTGGCGATTCCTAGGATCGTTATGAATCCTAAGTAGAGGTTGCAGAAGAAAGGATCACACATGAAGGAGTAATACACCGGAGGGTAGAAGGAAGTAGCGATCAGAGCCGCGATTCCGGCGTAGTCGAGCCTGAGCATTATGTAGGAGACTCTCTCCGAGTGACATGAGATGAGGTGGCAAGTACTGCTCGCTAGCAAACAGAACATTGCTCCGCCGAGAAACGCGTAGAACGGCCAACGAGTGATTGGCCTGAAGATCAAAGGAGCTATCAGGTTTGCAAGATCTTCCCTCACCGAATGCTGCCAAAAAAAGGTATAAACTTTGACGACATTTTGAAACCGAAATGTTCAGAAAAAAAAGCAGAAAGATTGAGACTTTGTTTTGTTTTTTTTATACCAGAACACACATGTCAGTGTAGTTGCCGTGAGAGAATCTCTCAGGCAAACAGTTGTAAAGAAGGTCCATGACATGCCAACTAGAGGGACTAGAAGGAAGACGAGACATGAGCTCAGAGTGAAGTTTCTGGAGATCTGTTTTCCTCAAGACGTCAGGTAAACGGTGCTGAAGAGAGTGAAGATCAACGACGCCTGGTACTTTCGTGGCTGTGTATATGGTGAGTGCAAGAAACAGGAAGAACCCAATCAAGTGCCTGCAAGATTCATAAGTACTCATTCAAGGTTTCTTGATTTTGACGAGGGAGGAAATCAAGAAATCAAGAAACCTTACGTCCAGACATTCAAGGTCTCGTTGTGGATGGTGAAGATGCTGAGAAGGATTTGTTTGATTGGCCATTCGGATCGGTAATGGCCAATGATGTATTCGTTGTCTCTCAAGTAAGCAGGCAATGAATGATACTCCACCAATTGGTATTTAACTTTCTGCCAAAGTCTCTTCCCTTTCACGCTTTGCTTCTTCTCCATTGCTGTTTCAGATGAAGGAGATTTTGGTTGTAAATGTTCCTTGATCTCTGCCTCACCACCCATTTTCTCTACTCAAACAACCAAACCAAACCATCATAGATCATATCAGGGTCAATCAAACAGATCTGATTAAACCCAACTCATAGATGAAATATTTCCGGAAGTTAGGAAAAGGAATCAAAAGTCTGAAGATTTATGCTAAAGTTTGGATTTTTTCTGGAAAATGAACAGTTCCGAATAAATTGGAGCAGAGAGATCGATTCAGCTTACGTCAATAATACAGAAACAATCTAAACGCGACGGAATTAATTCTAATTACGTAAAATTAAGCTTTTTTTCCTTCAGATTAAGCTTAAATCTATAAAGGGCTTTGAGAAGGTTTTGATTGGAAGAAGAAAATTACCTGAATTTCGATGAAAAATCAGAAAAAAAAATGATACGAACTCAGATGGGGTGTTATTCGGATCTGACCTCTGTGAGTTTAACAATAAGAGATGAATAAATTTTAGATATTTTGTTCGATTTCGTGAAAATAAAGGAAATTTGGCGAGAAAATATTACCTCGATCTTCAATGCCGACGAGAAAAATCTCAAGATCTTTAAAAATCTTTAATATCAAATCGAGGAAGAGAGAGAGAGGGAGAGGGAATGAAAGGCAGATCAAAATAGATCTTAAGGTTTGGTTTGTCAAAAACAGAGAGAGTTCCTGTTTTTTTGGTATGACTATGGAGAAAGAAAGAAGAAAAAAGAAGCCGACGATGGAGGAGGCTTTGAAGCCACAAGCTTTGTCATTTTTATAATTTTCAAAATTGAGACCACAGAGTCGGTGGGACCTCTTTATTTGTTCTTTATTTTTGGCCGAAGAATTTATAGCGTTTTTGTCGTACGAGGAATACAGAAAACATCAAATTCGATTGTTAACATGCAACAATACAATATTTTCACTGTGTTATTTGAAATGTAAAATTACTAATATTGAGGAAAAAAAATGTTTTGATACAAAAATAAAAACGAAGAATTATTAGATGTAAAATGATCCCCTCGATTCCGCGAATTTTAATAGTAGTGTAACATAAAATAATAATTAACGCAACATAACATACATGAAGAAAATATTCAAAAAGTCGGAAGCTGGGCTCCATGGATTCTTCTCATTAAATGATTGGTGAAAAAAAATACTTACTAACTATTATTGCTCACTGCACATTTGTTGCATTCCATTTGGAGCAAATAAAATCATTTTTTGTAGTATATAAGGTGGAGATGTCTATTATGGATGCTTTTTTTTTGTTTTGATTGATTTTAGCATTTTGGTGTACTTCAAGATTATGACATCGTCGTATTTCTGTTCAAGTTTATGTCTGGATTTAGTTTTCAAACAAAGTGTAACTATAATTAAGAATGTTCTAAAAACAAAATTTATATTCACAAGTTTTTTTTTTTTTTTTTTGACTCGGATATGGTCACTAATAGTAAAATGAACTTTTTATCAAACAATAAAAATGATCCTGAATAGTAAAGTGAATTATCTATGATTCATAGATATGAATGATGGCGTAAATGAAAGAAGTAACATGTCACAATCACCGTGATGAAATATCTACCGTGAAGGAGTATCTTTGGGTGCCTTATGGGAATATTATTTTGACTTGATTCGGATAACCGCGAGATATTCGTTTTTTTCTTTGGCTTGTTTTTTTTCTTCCACCTATTAAGATTTATGTCCGTACGTAATCCCAACTTTTTCAATAATAAAAATGACTGTGGTGATTGTAATTTAACACGCTCTATCAACATTGTCAGTATGCTAGTCTACTTACCAACAAAAATCATTGGTTATTATCTTAAAATAAAATATAAAAAAAATTAGAAGAAATCTCTGGAAATGCTAGCGTGGAGTCTGACATCAGATTATTCATTAAAATTGAAGGTTGTTTATAATTTCTATGTAGATCGAAGTTGGTCGTGCTTAAAATAAGTCCTCTGAGTGGGTTTATTCGATTTTCCACTAATTCAAAATTAAAAGTTACGTATTAAGATGGCCCATGGTGATGCTTAAATGAGTTTGACCCGGTAGGGCACTCCAAAACATCACTTAAAAAGCCCATCTTCGAATTTTGTGACTCTGATCAGACCGAGAGATTTTGGTATTATCTCCGGAGAGAATGACAAGACCGGTTGAACCAACTTCCCATATAGTGACCGAACCGAATCACTCAAACTCCACGTGGACCCTAAAAATCTGACGACCAGACATTGAAAGAGTTAAAGAAGAAGAGGAAAGAAAGTTGAAAATAACCCTACTGACAGTGGGTCCCACTACGATAACTGCTGCCGCCGTCGTTGATTATAGTCCGCCGTCTCCCTGCCGGTTAAAGTAAAAATTTTGGAATCGAGTTTGAAAATTCTCTCACCGAAGTTCGAAGATGATGGAGCGAGGAGCTTCGGTGGGTTCTGCTTCTTCTTCAAACTGCTATGTTCCTTTCCAATTTCGCCAAACAAGGAGAGATTTTTCGTCATTCAGGCCGAAAACCAAGCTAATCCCTACTCAATTCCGGTTTAGCTGTCCGTTGTTTAAGCCGGTTTGTTCTGTGTCTTCTCGGGCGGAGACGGCGGCAGCTAAATGCAATATGTTTGATTACGCCGCGAGTTCAGGTAGCGATGTGGAGGCTGAGCATCCGGTGGACGACAATGAGTTTGTGCGTTGGTTCCGTGAAGCTTGGCCTTATCTGTGGGCACACCGTGGCTGCACCTTCGTCGTTATTATCTCCGGCGAGATCATCTCTGGCCCTTACTGTGATGCCATTTTGAAGGCAACGTCTTTCTTTCCTCCCTCTTTATGTGTAGCTCTCTGTGTTTGAGCTTTGATTAAGAAGAGCACGCAACATGTTCGATTGTTTGCCTCAGTTAAAGTTGGTTATTAGTTTTTTAAAAAATGTTCCTCTAATGGTGTCCTTGTTTGATTCTACGTAGTTGTGTAGGATCAAATTTAGAACCTTACGAGGTCACCCTTTTCTATCTTAAGATCTTTTCATTGCAATGTGCTTCAGTTTTCACTTCTCATTTTGGATAGAAGATTAAATAAATGTGATTTGTGCAGGACATAGCGTTTCTTCATCATCTGGGAATAAGATTTGTTCTAGTCCCTGGAACTCAAGAGCAAATCGACCAGCTTCTGTCTGAGAGAGGTCATAGAAAATAAACTTTGCGTCTAGTTTTGTCATCTATGTTCGATTTCTAAAATAGGAGCCTAAGATGTATAAGTTGCAGGACGTGAAGCTACATATGTGGGACGTTACAGAGTAACAGATGCAGCATCTTTGCAGGCTGCCAAAGAAGCTGCAGGAGCTATATCAGTGATGCTTGAGGCCAAATTATCTCCTGGACCTTCAATTTGCAATATCCGTAGGCATGGTGATAGTAGTCGTTTACATGATATAGGTGTCAGGGTTGATACCGGTAACTTCTTTGCAGCAAAAGTGAGGCTTCCACTTTCTTGATTTGTCCATACGACATTGAGTCTCATCATATTTTGTTCTCTGTGACTGATTTTCTTGTGTCTTGTTGTTGATGGTGCAGAGAAGAGGTGTTGTCGATGGTGTTGATTTTGGAGCCACAGGCGAGGTTAAGAAGATAGATGTAGATCGGATCTGTGAGAGACTTGACGGTGGTTCCGTAGTGTTGTTGAGAAACTTAGGCCACTCAAGCTCCGGAGAAGTCTTAAATTGCAAGTATGCTCACACATCTTCTGAGAGGAATGCTTCCATTAACTCTTTAAGAGACATGAATTTTACTCACTTAAATTTACTTGTGCAGTACCTATGAGGTTGCCACAGCTTGTGCATTAGCAATAGGAGCCGATAAGGTTATCTGCATAATGGACGGTCCAATACTTGATGAGAGTGGACATCTTATTCGTTTCTTAACACTTCCAGAAGCAGATATGTTAGTGAGAAAACGGGCACAACAAAGCGACATAGCTGCTAATTACGTGAAGGCTGTTGGAGATGGAAGTGTTTCTTATCCGGAGCCTCCTAACAACACCAACGGTAAGATAACTTCTCCTCCTCATAACGGGAGAGCAGCAACATTTTGGGGAAACGGAAACCACACTCCAATATTTCAGAACGGTGTTGGATTCGACAACGGGAACGGATTGTGGTCTGGTGAGCAAGGTTTTGCTATTGGTGGTGAGGAAAGACTAAGCCGCTTAAACGGTTATCTTTCGGAATTGGCTGCTGCCGCGTTCGTCTGCAGAGTGAGTGTTTTTGAAACCTTGGTCTTGAGTCTCTTGACTCTATTCGTCACCAGTTTGACTGAAACCCGTTTGTTTTTGCTTTCCCTTGAAGGGTGGAGTCAAAAGAGTTCACTTGTTGGATGGTACTATAAGTGGAGTTCTATTGTTGGAGCTTTTCAAAAGAGATGGAATGGGAACTATGGTTGCTAGGTATGTGTATTCTTTTTTTTATCTTCACTTGCATTTTATCCCCGTTTATCGTTCTTATTATAATGATCTATTGACTGTTATTGTGTAGTGATGTTTACGAAGGAACAAGAGATTCCAAAGTGGAAGATCTTGCAGGGATTAGACATATAATCAAGCCCTTGGAAGAATCTGGCGTTTTGGTTCGCAGAACTGATGAGGAGGTTAAGGCCTTACACTATCTCTCCACATTCCATTGTTTCCATCGGTTTGAAGACTTCCGTTAAAGGTTTGATCTTTGAGTGCAGTTACTGCGAGCCTTGGACTCTTTTGTGGTTGTGGAAAGAGAAGGTCAGATCATAGCTTGTGCGGCTCTGTTTCCCTTCTTTGAAGAGAAATGCGGAGAAGTTGCTGCAATCGCGGTTGCATCAGATTGTCGCGGTCAAGGCCAAGGCGATAAACTGCTCGGTAAACACTAAATACCACTCTCAAGACATTTGTGTAAAGTTTGCATAACTATAGAACATCATCACCAATGCCATTGCCAACACAATCTGTTGCAGATTACATAGAGAAGAAAGCTTCGTCTCTGGGATTAGAGAGGCTGTTTCTGCTAACAACGAGGACTGCAGATTGGTTTGTGAGACGAGGGTTTCAAGAATGTTCAATCGAGATGATACCAGAGAGCAGAAGACAACGAATCAATCTTTCTAGAAGATCCAAGTATTACATAAAGAAGTTACTACCTGATAGGAGTGGCATTTCAGTTTCGAGGATGTAAAATGAAGAAGAAGATGACACAACAAGCAAAACACAGACAGAGCAGCCACATTGTTAAAACTTTCAAGTTGATCTCTTTTGAGCACAAGAGAATGTTTCATTTCGAAGAATATGGAAAACATATTATTATCTGATCATAATCTCAGAAAATTTTCTTTCTTTCTTTTTTTTAATCATTCCAAAGCTACAGTAGCACCTACCGCTTTGAGTTTCTCCATGATCTTCTCAGCTTCTTCCTTGGTGAGACCTTTCTTCACAACACAAGGAGCTTTCTCAACCAGAGCCTTGGCTTCTTTCAATCCCAGCTCCGTGAACGCTCTGATCTCTTTAATGACTTTGATCTTCGAAGCCGCTTCGAATTTCTCCAGCTTCACATCGAACGCCGTCTTTTCCGCCGTTTTGATCTCCGCAGAGCCAGATGCGGCTGCATCGCCGCCGGATCCCGCGGCGACGGACACGGCGGAACCGTAGCGGTTGAGACCGAGTTTGTGGCTGAAGAGGATTGAGTAATCGTAAAGCTCGATGCTGTTCAGTTTGAGCATATCGTCGGCGATCCGCTCGAGCTTCTTCGTCCGAGCTTCAGGAGAAGCGGTGGCGCATAGGTGGCGAGTACCGGATGATAGGGGCGTTGTACGGTGGAGGAAACCGATGGATCTCGAGAGGAATCTAGAGATCGGAGCACGCATTTTCGCCGGTGAGGAGGTTTTTGCTAGGGTTTTCGCCGTCCGTTCGATTTCATTTCGTTTGCCGTTACAATTTTGGCTCCTAAAATGGGGTGGGCTGATTAAGGCCCATTTAGTGAGGCCCATAGAGAAAACAACATGGTCAAGGGGAAATAGCTCAATTAATTCTCCAACTATTTATTAATTCCTCAACTTACAATTGCACAATTTATTCTCCAAAGTGTGTTTGATTTTGCAAAATTAGGTCTGAATTAATTGGACGTTAACGTTACTAGCCAAACGTTTATCTCCGTCAAAATATAAATCGATTAACGCTCAATTAATTCCTCAACTATTTGAAATTACACGATTAATTCCCCAACTTGCAATTGCACAATTTATTCCCCAAAGTATGTCTGATTTTGCGAAATTATGTCTCAATTAATTGGACGTTAACTTCATTAAACAAACGTTTATCCCCGTAAAAACATAATTGTTTCTCATCGGGATTTTATAAACTTTCATAAGCGTTTTTCGCATAAGTTATTTTCGAATTTTCTCGAATTGAGACGCAGACAGCATAAAAAACATCNGACAGCATAAAAAACATCACGAAAAATCGTTTTTCTTGTCCAGAAATAAACCAAGTATTAGCTACCGATACATTAGCTTTATACTCGAAATCTATAGATGATTCATTTTAATGTGAAAGTAAGGACGTCAGAGATTATCTATTGACTGTGAAGTGTCTTTCCTACGAAATGTGTATTGTATAACCTCTATAAAATAATAATGTTGGGACTTTGA
>OVBJ01003988.1:0-10123 GCA_900406535.1 Noccaea bulbosa | reverse complement strand
ATATATATATATATATATATATATATATATATGTGTGTGTGTGTGTGTGTGAATGTATATGTTTTTGGATCTCTCCTAGCTATACCTTTTTGATTTGTATAAATTTAATGAGTTATATATATTGTTCTTCTCTTTCAAGGCTTGTCGACGATCACAGAAGAACCAGGGAAGAAGAAGGAAGGAATGATGATCCAAAGGAAGAAACATGATCCCTTGGATTGATCAGTCTATGTAGTATCTACTATATCACATGAATTACTGTTTTTGGGTTTTAGATAAGAAATATTGGTACTTTTGTGATGATAAGTATCAAATTATTAACCAAGTGGTTGTAGACTAGAGGATCCCACTTGTTAAGAAATTTTTATGTAGCTCTATGTTAGAGATATTTTTCCTTCAATATATTATTATTTAACCACTCCACTTTGGTTCGTTAAAATACTTTAAACCCATCAGAAAAACCATTGAGTGGACTACTCGACGACTACATTCATCCTAGATAATTAGTATGGTGATAAAAACTAGGATCACCACTTAATTATGAGAAAGGTTCAAATTGTTTTTACAATAAAATAAAATATTAACATATATATAGTTTTTTTCTCAATAACATGCAATACACGGATTTGAATTGGTGACAGGACAACTACAATAATCTAAACCACTAAGCTAAATGTCCTGGTCTTATCAGCATATAGTCACTTTTTGACTCGTGTGTTCCAACTGATATTAGTGTGAAACTTTTGCTAATTAAGTTGTCTTCTAGTTTATTCTTCTAATGTGAAATGGATAGTTTGTATATAGATCAGATAGTATCCTCAAAAAGTTAGGGTCAAATGCATAATACATCAACTAAAAATTCGTGTTTTCAATATATTAAATGTGTTCTTACGAGTTACAACAACGTTGTTACGTTGGCATTGGATAAAGTGGAAATGAGTATTTTAAGTGAACAAGTAAATGGAAGGTGGTGGGGAGGACCACAAAACCACATTAAGGTCCGCGTGATCATTCTTTTACTTGAATATATGGTTTTAGTGTAGACAATTTCACGAGTTTTCGTACAATACTTAACTAAACTCTATACTTGTGTTATAATTTTTTTCATCAGAATCAATAAAAATAATGAAGTCATGGAAGCTAGTTTTTAAAATATTTGTGATGATGCCTCTATGAAAAGTATTAGCTCCAATGGTGCCAGATCTCTTACATCGTGGTTCTTGTATTTTGTCGATTATGTTGTCGTTTTTTTTTTTTGGCTAATCAAAGTATAAAATCAATACAACAACAGATGACAGAAGAAAAACTGGTATTGGCTTATAGTCTCATGTGATTGATTCAATGAAAAAAAAAACCATGAATCGAACACAAGGAAACAGACACACGTGCATATAAATCACTTGACACTTGTGCCGTGACGATTAAATTATAACCACAAGCTTATAAATATAATGATTCGTCTGTGACTAAAGTGAAGCCTTCTACTGAATTAATCGATACATTAGAGTGGATTTAGACATCTGCGGCTCTCTTTCCAGTACAGCAACCACATCCTTCACAGAGATTGTCCTCACCACTTTTGGTTGCAGCGACGAACCTTGGTTCTTCCCTAATCGCCGACCACCTGAAAACCAAAGAATCCATAGCTTATTATTATATCGAACAAAACCGCAATGAACTAACCAACTAACTAACTAACTGCAAGACTGAAGATCCACAAAAGCCAAATCACAACAAGACTTCTTAGCATTTCCTAAGAATAGAGAAAGCTTGCGAGGAGGGTTTATCGACTCACCAGCTCCAGAAAACCGTCGTCCACCATCTTGTTTGTCTTTGGCGTTTCTTCCTCCACCCGAAGTAGATTTCTGATTCCCATCTTTACCAGCTTCGGATACAGATTTCTGACGAGCTTCTGCCATTAATTGCCATTTCAAAAACGTGTCATCTCCTCCAACAGCAGCACGAGCAGCAACGTTTGCAGCTGTCGTTCTCATTTTGTCGTCGTCCTCTTTATTTCCTCCCTTCACATATGTTAAAAAAAAAAAACATTTTTCAAATAACCATTGCGAAAATGTGGCTCCACAAATGTAATTATTGATTTCTCTCCATTACCTTCACACCCTTTGAACGGTTATCTTCTTTATCCTTCTCACTATCAACTCCACCNAAAAAAAAAAAAAAAAAAAAAAAACTAATTCCGCAATGGTCTGTGTGTTATAGAAAAATTTAAGAACATAGACAATGAGCTCAGAACAGACCTCGCTCGGTTTCTTAAGCTTCTCTGCTTCAGCCTGTTTCTTCTCCCATTCCTCTTTCACCTTCTGATTCATCTCGTTGATTTGTAGTCTAATGTCTGACGTGATAAAAGTCCGGTGTCTAGATTTCTCAGTATCAACCCGCTGCAAAAGCACTTTTAGCTTGAGAAAAAATATTAGATCCAACAATGTTGAAGCAGGTAGTAAGAGAAAGTTAGACTGACCTGCTTTGACAACCGAATAATATGAGATAATAGTCCTCGCATCCTTTCCTCCACACACTGAGAGCACCAAATGGATGAGAAAAGGAGGAGAAAGCAAGAAAAAAAGCTCAAGAAGTACTGTATGCAAACAATGAACACATGAAGTTGACATCTCACCAAAGACAAGCACCGTTCAACATCATTGCTTATATTCTTTAACCCGACTTTCGCCACTGCCAGATTGAAAAGCATATATCAGCTTCTTCTCCAAGTGATATAAAACCAAGATCCTAAAACAAGCATGATAGAAATGAACAAGGAGTATCCTAACTGATTTCCGCAAGCTTTTTCTGCAGCGCACTTTTCTGCAATATTAATCTTTCTTCCTCCTCGTGCACAACTCTCCTAGATGCTTCAGAAACACGGCCATCTTCTTTGGCCCCAGAGAATAATTGTTCTTCCTCTTCCTAAACAAGATGCAGACAACAAAAATCGATTAATTCAGTACTCCACAACCAGGTTTAAACTGTAAACTGAAGCTACGAGGAAACGCACCCTGAGATTAACACCACTGACTGCAGTGACATCATTGAGCTGTTCAATACTTTGATCCATAGAATTCCCTACTACTTTCTGCTTCTTGCTGCAAGTTCATCCATGCAAAACAACTACTATGATTATACTTTTACGCGGGGACCCCTCCAAAAAAGTGTTTCAAGATGTAAAAAGTAAAATCCAGATAAATGAATACTCTAATTATAATTTTAAATGGCTAACGTAAAGAGAGCGACTTAAGAAAGCTATGACTAATTCCCTCTTTCTAAACCTGAGAAGCTCAATTACCTCGGTGGTGGTGGCGGTGAAGAACCTAATGTCTCAAGAGGTTTCTTCTGACCAACAGAAGGCTTTTTGGGTGGCGTCCTAGAACTAACTCCTGCTTGAGACGTACCCAATGGGCCACGAGAATTCATCTGCTGGTCACACAAAATTTTGTCAATGATTAATGTTCATATTATAAACTATAAAAAAGGGATAAAGGAGGAAGAAGATAGATGCCAAGGTTGTCAATATAACAAGGAAAATATGCAATGGAAGAGCTCAAAGAGAAGAGGCAAACAAAGAACATTTGAAAATGACTTTCATAATGAGAATATTATATATTAATCGCTCTCTTACTGCTGCGCTAGCTTCCAGTTGAACTGTGATGGAATTAGGCACAGAGCTTGCATGCGCCATGCTACTAGGTGTGGATAAACCCATTCTAGAGGACTCCTTCTCTAAATCCTCGTTCGAAATCCCTGAGGCTGCATTATTCTGGTCAAAACTTTGATCAACTGATTCCTGCTTCACATGCGACGCTGATGATGGTGCGGAATTTAGAGGCAATGATGAGCTGTTCTGGAAGTGGGATGTAGCGCCACCTTGAACCCTTTTAGGATCATTTACAGAAGTTGGCCTCTCAAACTTGGGCATAGTCATCATGTTTGTGGTAGACTGGGGAGGTCCTCCTAGACCAGCTGATCCCATGGTCTGGTTATGTGTCACATGTCTCATATGGGAGTCATGAATGTGTGGTCTCAACGAGGAACCGGGAACATTGGTGTTTGGACCCGGGAATGAGTGAAAACTACCAGAGCTAGTAGTATACATAGGAAAAGAACTTGGTGGAAGCTGCATCTGGTGCTGCGGATGTTTGGTAAGTCCCTGCACAGGAACTGAATTGCCGGTCGAGGAAGGCAATTGGTTTAGGTGGACTCCACGAGGATCAGACTGAGGTTTTTGATTATTGCTTTCTGCGATTGAATAAATTGAATCAGGTAATGGTTTTTGTTGGAAATATAAGACATAACTACGGAAAGAATAGACTTTTTCTGATAATCGTGAAAGAAGAAACAAGAATGCATCAGTGAATAATATATACCAGTAGAAGCAGCTTGAACTCCCATTTTACCCTGGTTACAGTTAACCTGAAAACAATGAGCGCAATTAATAATAAAGAAGTATTTAACTTGTAATGCAAACCCACTCAATGCTACATTGCTACCCATGGTAAAATACTCAATATTGCAGGAATTTTAAATGCTTCAACGGGTTTACACATTTTTATAATCGGAAAAACGATATAAAAATCGTATCAGTTGGTATACTTGAACTAGTCCCACTCTGAGAATGTAATTAAAACATTGACAAAATTCTGGTAGTATCAATTTAGCATCCTTCTAATATGCTGATACGAGTATGTGCTCTTGTAACAGGAACCGATGCTAATACCTATTGCTCAGGAAAGAGAGAGAGATTCCAAAGCTTACTTTTGAACTCTAGTCTCTCTTAGAGAACAAAGCTAATTGCTGAAGTTGATTTCTCATTAACCAATAAAGACCCTTATATAAGTTACAGTGCAACTTAAGCATAAACCTAATGCAAAAAGGAAAATTCACCAAAACCAATTGCAAAAAGGAAAAACGCCAAAAGTCTTTGATTAAAAACTTTTAAATCAATATCTCGTATCACATATTCACATGTCATGTCCCCAAGAATTGGTAGACAAAGTGTGAATGAAATGTGGGACAAACGCAAATCAGTAAAACCATATAAGTATAATCTGCCCAGGCGCAGATCTGATACCCTTAGAAAAGAATTATAATCTGCTAAGATATCATTCTGTTAAAAAAAAGTAAATCTTGGCATTTTTACTGTGAACAAAATCGAGGAAAATCAGGATTTTGCCTAAGGCAATATGTTATCCAACTAATTTTTGAAGCCACTGCAAGGCGAAGGAAAGAAGTGCAACGGAGAAAGGATGCAAGTACGACGCTACAAAGTTTTCAAACACACAATTCCAGCATGAATTCCATTTGCAAACTTATACCCTAATTCGAGTGCCCTATGTCGCTACATGACACAAACTATGCAAAGTTGTTTTACCTGCTGTAGTTTACTAACTGCCAACCTAAGCATCTGATCGCCTACAATATCCTTCATATGTCGTGTGAACCCCTCTTTGGGGATTTCATTTTTCTGCAAACAAGCATAATTAAGAAAACAATGATAAGGCAATAGCTTTGGAACAGAATGTCAAGTAATTTCACAGATAGACTGGAACAGAATGTCAAGTAATTTCACAGATAGACATACCTTAAGTCTAGAATATAGGGTACGGAGCTGCAGTGCTCTATCTTTATCGAGTTGGGCCATTAAGGTAGGGAGCAAAGCAGCAAACGGTACTTGCTTAGGGTTGCGGTTCATAGAGTTAACAGGCTGTTCCACTCCCCGAGCCTGTTGACTACTCATCTTTTGCAGTTTCATATACTGAGATTCACTCTCTTGATTATGCGATCGTTCTGGTTCGTTAACAGCAGTATTCTTTTCAGGAATCTGCGCCCCAGTTGTTTGAGGGACCTGCGAAGGATTCTCCCAGAGTTGACCTGCTCGATGAAGGTCTTGAGGCTGGCTGTGAGGCTGGTTGTGAGGCTGGTTGTGTTGTAAATGGGATTCATTTGCCCGTTTTAAATCATGTTGGTGTTGATTGTCTGAAGCTGATCCTTGTTGCTCCTTCATCTGAGTGCTTTCAAGGCTGTGCTGCGTCTGGAGATTGATATTTGCATCTCCGACACCATTTTTCCATGGCGCAAACTGCTGGCTCGGAGAATGGTTGTTTCCTACAGAAATCATTCAAGCAATTGATTGATGATGCCAAAAAAAAAAAATGCATGTTCTGTAGCTCTGATACACCCATCCACAGAACACAACCTAATTTCATTTCAATATCTAATGCAGAGAAAGAGGAAAGAGATCACTTCCAGCACCAGAGAGTCAGAGACACCAAGAAAAATAAAAGATTTAAGGAGCCACACTACCAACATCATGATTTCACTAAAACAACATCAAGATCATCAACCTACTATCTACCATGGCTAATAAGTTCCATCACACTGATCAATTTGATTGACCCCACAAGCAAATAGACAGGCTATTGCAAGTGACAATATTTACACCCTTAGCGTACAAAATCCCTAAGAAACTAGTCTTTAATGGCCTTTAATTATTGCTTCAACGTACGATTGAAACTTCCTCACATGTCAGTAGTTTACTGAGCTTTATAATATACCCTACCAGAGAAATCTTCTTCAGTTATCCATTCCATGTTCTTAACCTATCTGAAAATACTAGTTTATCGAAACAAGCACAACATTGCAAACATTTCATAGATTCCACAAGCATCCACTCTAAGATTAAACCAAAAAATCGCTCCTTTCTTTAGAACAAAGTGCACCTGAATCACTCCATAAATTCGAGAATTTGACATAGAATTCCTCAAAAAACTAAACTTCATCTTTTATACTTGATACTCTCATACTCCACAAGTAAAATCTCAGAGGTAGATTTCAATTAAGCCCTAATTTACAACGAATTTGTAAAACGATGAAGACAAAACAAAAAAAGGAAGCTGAGAAATTGAAAAGGCGAGAAGAGGGATAAAAGCCAAACCAGGGTTCGTCACGAGCGGCAGTGAAGTATTCATAGAACCTTCGATATCTCGATTCAGAGCAGCCTGGAACGCGTCAACGTCAGCTCCCGAATGCATCGATTCATCCTAATTACACACAAAATTCGCCGGAAATCAAAATCACCGACGACGCTCCAGCCACCGAGCAAGCCATCAATCAAACAAAAAATTTGAACTGATGCAGGAATTTTAGAAACGAGTGAGATTAGAAATCTAACCTCGTCTTCTTCGAGGAGCTTGAAAATTGAAGGATCCATAGATAAAAAGCTCAAACGCTGGGGAAGAGAAAAGGAATGAACTTGTAGCTCGACGAAAAGAAATTAAAAGGAAACAGGTGTAACAAATCTCAAGTTGTAAATTGCAAATCAGTCCTTGTATAAAAAATAAATAAACTACAGAACTAAATTATGAATAAGTCCTTATATAACAAGTAAAGTAGGTTTTTGCCCTTCAATCTTTCAATTCGGTTTCAATTCGGTAAAATAGGTCAGACTATAACCGATTTTTTTTTTTTGGTTTAGTTCGAATTTTTCCGGTTTAGGTATCATTTTGGTTCGTTTCTCCTTCGAGAAGTAAACCTCATGTCGTTTATTGGTTTTGTATAAGCTTGTTTTGTCGTTCTAAGTAAGTGCCAAAACGACGTCGTTCGACTCAAACACTAAATTGTAAACAGAGAGAGAGAGAGGAGGATACAGCAGCCACACTGTAGCTGCCGCCGTCAACGAATCACCGGAGATCATAACGATGAACATCGTTGCCTTGAGCAAACGTTTAATCTCTCCTCGATTCTCCAATCCTCGTTCTCTCCACGGAATCAACGCGGCCCTCGCAGAAACTGTTTTCTCCGGTCGGAAACCGATTCTCGGGTTTCGCGGCCGATCCTTTCACCACCTGCGTAAAGCTGGGAATTACGTAGTCCCTCGTGTGCTCTTCGTCTCTTCACGTTTGCGAACTCTATCGACGAATGCTTCTTCTTCGAAACAACCCGCGTTTCTGCGATGGTATTTGAGAAAACTGGAGTCGCACCCTTTCATGACCAAGAGCATCACTACTTCCCTCATTTATATGGCCGCCGATCTCACTTCTCAGGTGAGAATTTAGGGTTTAATCTTTGAAGTAATCATTGTGAATTTAGGTTCATTACTATTTACTAACCTCTCATTGTTTGTTTCATACTTGACAAATCCAAATAGATTTGGTATGTCTAGGAAGAAAATTTTCCAAATTTAAGAAGAAAAATTACAAATTTAATCTGTATATTTTCCCCCTTTTCTCTTGTGAATTTGAAGTCTTTCAGTCGTTTGATCTTCTTGTTATCTCTTGTGAATTTCTTATATTTATGGTAGAATTTGTATTTATTTTTCCTTGTGTGTTCTTGTGATGCATATAAACTCTGTTTTGCTTCCTTTGTCATCTATAGATTTCTCATTTAAAATGCAGAGAGCAAGAGTCCTTTTTTTTGTTGTTTTCTGATTTGTGCTCGACTCTCTCGAATCTTCAAACAGATGATCACAATGCAGCCATCTGGTTCTTATGACCTGATAAGAACAGCAAGAATGGCCAGCTTCGGGTTGATATTTCTCGGTCCGTCGCAGCATCTATGGTTCAGCTACCTCTCTAGAATATTGCCGAAGCGCGACGTCTTGACAACCTTCAAGAAAATAATGATGGGACAGGTTCTTTTCGGGCCTTGTAGCAACACGGTCTTCTACTCCTATAATGCTGCTTTGCAAGGTAACATATTATTATTCATAAGCGCTTATATGGGATTGATTCAAGTGTCCTTTGTTTCAAAAATGGATTTAGCTTGGTTCTTGGTGTTTAGGTGAAAACTCTGAGGAGATTCTGGCGAGACTGAAGCGAGATCTTGTGCCAACGTTGAGAAATGGACTTTTGTATTGGCCTCTTTGCGATTTTGTTACGTTCAAGTATGTGCCTGTTCATCTACAGGTAAATCAGTTCACTCTATCTTGTTACTTGTTTTTTTTTTTTTCAACTTCAACATGTGAAATCTTTTGGTTGCAGCCACTGATGAATAGCTCTTGCGCGTATATATGGACGATTTATTTGACGTATATGGCAAATCAGACGAAAGCTGACAGCTGAAACAGTGACAAGATTGACTGTTCTTAGCCCACGCACCTTCGCATTCTATTTATTTCATTGAACCGTGAATCAAAATATCGTATATTAGTACAAGTTTTTTTTTTTTTTTTGGGGTGTTTACAGTACCACAATTGTTTTGCATCTTGATTCAAAGCACAAATTTATCCCATCATGTGTTTTACTGCGAAAACTTGCTTCACCATCTTGCTTTTTTTTTCCTACCATTCTTAGTTTCTTACTCTAGAAGGATTTATAGAAAGCAAAACTACTTGTTAAACTTAAAGTTAATACACTCTCTTCCCAACGGACAAAAATTTAGCTGTAATGACCTTCAAAAGTTAACCATTCAACTTCAAATTTAGTGTTATTTTTATCCCTTTGAGTGGTGAAATATTTACGCCATTCATTCGGCATATATAGATTGTCATTTTGTTAGAATAAGTTCAGCTAATTCACTCTAAAAGTATACTGTATTATTGGTTTATCTTTTGTTACATTTACATTATTGTAACACTTTAAAATATGTTTTATCTTAAAAGGTTTATGAAAATAGTTCTATTTAGCAAATTAATCCAAAATAATTAAGGTAGAAATTGTATGTGGTTATAGTTCACATTTCAAAACCGAACTTAGGCCATTTTTCGGTCATTTTGCTTTTAATCATAAAACATCCCCTTTGCTGTGGCCAAAAACAAAACATCAAATTTTCTTTTTGTTAGGTGCAGACATCAATCACTTATATATTAAAAGTCAATCATTTTAAAAAAACAACATTCACTTCATGTATTATTTACATGTCTGTCATGCTGATGTGTCAATTTTTGGTGCACTCTCAAAGTCAAAACTAATTTAGACAAATGTTACTAGAGAATTACATAATATGTCATTAGAANCTTAATTAGTAATTACAAAATAAGTAAATAAGGAAGATATGATATTCAATTTAATTCTATCATAATAACTTCTTTTAAAATCATTATATATATATATATATCTTCTACCATCTTTGTTTAACTTTACTTTATAAAATAATTTGAATCACAATATAAAAA
>OVBJ01003986.1:0-10130 GCA_900406535.1 Noccaea bulbosa | reverse complement strand
TCAAGCATTTCATAAAACACTTCCGGTGCGTAAAATGTCTAAGGTCTAAAAGCAAAACAAAAGCTAAATCATAGGAAGAGCGTTCAATAAGCAAGATTAACCCACTTCCATGGTGAAAATCACAAAGCAAGCATCGATACGTAACTTTCGGTTAGCGGAATCGATTCAAGCCAGCACTAAGAATAACTCTCCTAGACCGATAAGTTCTCTAAACAACAACCATCGTGTGTTAGACAAGTAAATCTCCTTGTTGGTTGGGTCTAACAATTTCCAAACACTTTCGATGTAGGAAATGTCTAAAATCAAGTTCTAATTGATCAAGAAAGACCTCGCATTAAGAAAACCCAACAAGTAAGGATTATAGAAGAATTTAAACATCTAAACATCAAAATCGAACTCTAACAAACCCTAATCTATCACATCCAAAAAGACCCAAGAGATTCACTAACTAATCATGCTTAGAAACCCAAATCCCAAAAGGGAAAAGACACTAATCATGATTAGGAGGATAAGATGAGAAGATTAAGAGAGAAAATAGTAAAACTTTATTAAAAACGAAATTGGGTTCTCCCCAAATGGGAAGACCCCTAAAAGAGACATTTTTGTTGTTGCCACCAAGACAAAATTACAAGATTAGAAGATAAGATAGGCCTAAAATAATAAGACATAGTATTTATACTAGGGGACTCCAAAACCCTTGGTTAACTCATTTATTCTGACTTTTCTTCCTTCCAAGTCGGTTTAGAGTCCCTGAAACCGGGGAGTAGTGTCGATCGACACCCGCCAGATTGCGAATTTTCGGTTTGATTGCAACTGGTTTGGGTGGAAACCCTAAGGACCCGAAATAAAAGTCGAGCAGTCATCTCTGAGGTTCGTTTTTTTCGAGACAGAAAGAGACAGAGAGAAAGTGGAGAGTTCTTGAGCGATGTGGAGGCGATTTTGGAGTTTCTAGGTGATGTGCATTGCTGTTCTTCATCTCCTTCCTCTTTCTTAAGCCAAATCAATGTGAGTGCATGACTGTAGGTCCGTGGTTCATAGATGGGAAATTTTGGATTGTTAGATTTATGTGTTCTTGAGTTTTTGATGAGTTTATATGATGAAAATGTGATGCTTGTGTGCGTGAATCGTTTCTGTGGTGTTTGATTTGTATTTGTGTGTTTTTGGTGTTGATTCTTCGTCAAACTGGGTTTCGATTTCGATCTTGAAATCGGGTTGTCGATCGACACCACCTGGTTTAATTCGGTTAAAATTGGTTTAATTGGAATTTTGGGTTAATTGGTTGGTATTTGGAATTGGCCGGTTTAGCCCGGTTTAATTGGTTTAAATTAATTTATTTAATTAATTTAATTAGTTTAATTAATTATTTTTCGGATTAATAATTAATTATTATTATTATTTAATTTTGAAAATTATTTAATAATTATTGGAGATGTTTTAATTATGAGAAATATTAAAAAATTGCAGAAAATTATTTAATAATTATGGTAATTACTTTAAGTGTCATTAATTATTTAAAGGTTGGTTTAAATAATTAATTGATGGGAAGTATTGTGAAAGCTTGTCTTAAAATATTTGTGGAAAATTATTTTAAGTGAGTTAGCATAATTGTGGTAATTATCCAAGTGGTGTAAAATAATTGTGGTAAATTATTTTAAGTGGTTTAAGATAACTGTGATAATTATCTTATATGTCATTAATTATTTAATGGTGGTTAAATATTTAGTTGATGGTTATATTGTGGAAGTTGGTGTTAATAACTTATGAAATTATTCAAGTGCCTTAAAATAATTGTGGAAATTATTTAAATGGTTTAAAATACATGTAGTGTTTATGTGAGTGTTGTGGAATTATCTATTGTTTATGAGAAAGTATTTTAATAATCATGAGAATTATTAATGTGGTTTATTAATGTGAAATTTTATTTAATAATTGTGCAAACTATTTAAATTGGTCTAGAAATTGCGTAAATGGCCTGTCGATAGGATGATCGTCTCACTGAGTATTTATGATAATATTTACGCATCTCTTATAACCATGTGATGCAGGTAAAGGCAAAGTGTGACCGCGGGATCGAGGCTGAAGAGGGGGATGTAGGATGTGTTGGTTTATTATTTATATTATTGCACGTGGTGTTAGGTTGCTAGACTATTCATGTTGCTGATTTGATTTATATTGGTTATTGGTTTATTAGTTTTCGTTGTTGAACTGAATTGGCTTTATTTGGCTATATATTTATTGGTTTAAGACTTCCGCTGAGTATTGTTATTTAACTGTTTGAGTTTAAAAAAAAAAAAAGTGTTGGTTGTTTTGATTTTGGTATCAGAGCCTAGTCGGTTTTAGGACTGCTAGGTTGTTAGTGCTGAGACTATGTGGTTTACTGTTTATGTGTGGTTAGATGGTTATTAGTCTTAGTACATCCCCTTCGGCCTTCAAGAGATTCCGCGGTAAATTGTGTTTGTGGTTTTGTTTTGTGTTTGGTCGAGTTTGCTCATCTAATGTACTTTGGTAGTGCAGCAAGATGAATGCAGGTGCAGCTAGAGGTCGTGGCGCGAGAGGGCGCAGTAGAGCCTGTGGGGGCAGAGCAGTTGGCCGTGGTGGCCGAGCTGCGGGTCGTGGAGGTCGGGGCCATGGGCGTGGTGTACCAGAGGTGTCAGCGGAGAGTGTAGTGCCTAGCGTTGCGACTGCGTCAGTGACACAGTCTGTTTCTTTGGCGGGTGATGCCAATGTGGGCGCCGCTGGTGGCGCAGGAGCAGGAGCGGCTCAGGGTGGGGGCGCGGCTCCGGCTCAGGGTTTTAGTGACCAGTTTATGGGGATCTTAACGCAGATCCTGGCACGTCTTCCGCAGGCGGTTCCTCATCAGGCTCCGGGTGTACCTCCAGTAGCGGGGCACACGTGGGTGCCAGTTTTGTTGGGCAGCATGAGGATGCGGGTTTTGTTGGACAGCAGCAGGCTGCGGGTCCTGCGGGCAGCAGCAGCAGGCTGCGGGTCCTGCGGGCAGCAGCAGTAGGCTGCGGGTTTTGTTGGGCAGCAGGGAGCTGCGGGTTTTGTTGGGCAGCATGGCGCTGCGGTGGTTGGGCATCCGCCTTATCTCGAGATGATGAGGGAGAGGCAGAGGATTGGTACGCCCTTCTTTGAAGGCAGCGGTGGTCCGGAGCAGGCCGACGAGTGGAGATCAAGAGTGGAGCGGAACTTCCAGTCGATCAGTTGTCCAGTGCAGTACCAGGTGGAGACTGCTATCCACTATCTGAGTGGTGACGCACATTTGTGGTTGCGGGCCATTGCAGGGAGGAGAGCGTTTTGGACTTGGGGTGACTTCGTGTAGGAGTTTGACTCCCAATACTTGCCGCAGGAGGCTCGGGATCGGTTTCTGTTGCGGTTCACTTCCGCGTCTCAAGGTGACCGTTCGGTGCGTGAGTACGCTGCAGATTTTAGCAGATTGGTGGTGCATGCCGGTGTTGGCGCAGGTAGTGAGCGTAAGATACTTCAGAGGTTTCTTCAGGGACTTCATCCGGGTATCTGACGGCGGAGTTGGTGGAGTTGGCAGCTTCCATTGAGGAGGATCAGCGCGAGCAGGTGGGCTCCGGAGTTGTGCCAGCTGCAGTTGCTCCTGCTATCCAGCCCCGGAGTCAGCAGCAGCAGTCGCAGCAGCGCCGAGGTTCGAGTGTGGGTTCGAATTCTGGTTCTGGCGCGGACGGCAGGCCAGCACAGGGTCAGAAGAGGAGAGCAGAAGAGATGTATGTTAGTAGTATGAGCAGCAAGGGCGGTTGCTATGGTTGTGGGAGTTTGGAGCATGGAGTTGCCAATTGTCCTAGGGAGGCATCTAAGGATGCCACAGTGTGTTTCTACTGTAGGGAGTCGGGGCATATCAGGCCGATGTATCCCAAGTTGCAGCCGATGATAGTGGCAGCGGTTCAGCCATTAGCGATCCAGTCAGCATCTCAGATCGCGGCGTTACAGCAGTTGGATCAGAGTGGAGGAGCACCACGTGTATACACTCCGGCAGAGGCGGGCCAGGCGAGTCAGTCATGCTATGTCACAGGTAAAATATTTTCTCAGAGTTTGTATTTCCATAGTAGTGAAATTTTTGGGTGTTGTGTGTTTTCTTCCTTGTTTCTAGGATAGATTTTTAAGGTTTTAAACACTGGTAGTGGTGTAAGAACCTTGTTAGTGGCGAGTTTAGCGCTTGGCATCCTTGTACCTTTTTCCAAGAGAGCTGTAGGCTCAGGGATAGTACATCAGGCGGATCTACTCAGTTTGATCAGAGTTAGATTGATGCATCGCGGGCAGTTGGTTTGGAGTATTAGGTCTTGGCAAACAGAACAGTTTTGGGTTCGTGGTCGGCATGTGTATCCAAGTGGGGGAGCACAGCATGTTCGGAGCTTTTGTTGTTCGGGAAACGACGGACAAGATCCGTGTTTGATAAGCTACGCCGTTAGGCGGAGTTCAGAGTTGAGTTTGAGGATCATGTGTATATCCAGATGGTTGGTGATTCAAGTTTTGGTATGATGTTTGGTGGTTTGTGGTGTTGTATATTCGTGGTAGTAACGATATGCATTGTTGGAAGATTTATAAGATGGAGTTTACCTTATAAATACGAGTTTTGGGATGTAGCGGGTTGCGTTTGGTTATATGGTTGTTGTATTCTGGTGTGTGGAATATCGTGTGTGGCCATTTGTGGACGTGTGTTGGAGACATTCTGGGTGGGGAATATCGTGTGTTTCGAGTTTTGTTGAATGACACCAATGTGTAGTTTGCATATGTTATGCATGGTGTCAATCTCTGGATTGGTCGTGCATGTTCTTGTTTGATTGTTGTGCGGTTAGTCTAGAGGCTAAAGCATCATTGTTGTGACATGCGTAAACCAACACCCTGGTTAATGAGAACAAGTTGTGTTGACTATGTTGGTCGTAGGTTAAGGATATTCCTGTGTGGGGAATATGGTTTGTTGACCAGTTTGGGTCGTGAGACATTCTAGTCAGATTTGTTATACGCATTTCAGATTATTACTCAGTACGATTCTAGAGACGGGTGGGTCTTTATAGGAGATGGGTGGATCTCTAGAGGAGACGGGTAGATCTTTGGCAGACTTATGATGGTGAAATGGTAGACACGCGAGACTCAAAATCTCGTGCTAAAAAGCGTGGAGGTTCGAGTCCTCGTCAAGGCATAATATTGAAATGGAATAAGTTCGGCAGCAGATCACGAAATCTTGGCGATCTTCTCTATCTAATGAATGGGGAGGGGGAGTCCGCTTTGAAATTGTCCGCCCTGCGCCCCACTCATATACGAGGGTCGCTACCTCGGTATGAGTGAATAGTGCGGTTACCAGTTTTGACGGGTGGGTCACAACATGGATATCGAGAGGCGGGTGGGCTTCTCGAGGAGATGGGTGGGTCTCGTGTTCGGTTTTAGGGTTATGGTATTGAGTTGAGGAGTAATAATGTCTGATAATGTGTGTATAACATAGGACTGAATGTGAGTTTCGGAGATTAGTTGAGGATCCCTTTTGTTGTTGGGCCAGTTGTGGGTCGGGTTTTATGGTCTTTGGTGGACGTTGTGTTGGGATTCGAGGACGAATCCAGTTTATTGGGNAAGTTTTTTTTTTTTTTTTGGTGTCGATCGACACCAGGGAGTAGTGTGGATCGACACCCAGATTGCGAATTTTCGGTTTGATTTGAGTTAATCGGAATTGCGACTGGTTTGGGTGGAAACCCTAAGGACTCGAAATAAAAGTCGAGCAGTCATCTCTGAGGCTCGTTTTCCGAGATAGAAAGAGGCAGAGAGAAAGTGGAGAGTTCTTGAGCGATTTGGAGGCGATTTTGGAGTTTCTGGGTGCTGTGGATTGCTATTCTTCATCTCCTTCCTCTTCTTTTAGCCAAATCAAGGTGAGTGCGTGACCGTGGTCCGTGGTTCCTAGATGGGAAATTTTGGATTGTTAGATTTATGTGTTCTTGAGTTTTTGATTAGTTTATATGATGAAAACATGATGCTTGTGTGCGTGAATCGTTTCTGCGGTGTTTGATTTGTATTTGTGTGTTTTTGGTGTTGATTCGTCGAACTCGGCTTCGATCTGGAAATCGGTTGTCTGGTTTAGTTCGGTTAAAATTGGTTTAATTGTAATATCAGGTTAATTGGTTGGTATTTGGAATTGGCCGATTTAGCCCGGTTTAATTGGTTTAAATTAATTAATTTAATTAATTTAATTAGTTTAATTAATTATTTTCGGATTAATAATTAATTATTATTATTATTTAATTTTGAGAATTATTTAATAATTATTGGAGATTTTTTAGTTATGAGAAATATTAAATAATTGTAGAAAATTATTTAATAATTATGGTAATTACTTTAAGTGTCATTAATTATATAAAGGGTGATTTAAATAATTAATTGATGATAAATATTGTGAAAGTTTGTCTTAAAATAATTATGGAAAATTATTTTAAGTGAGTTAAGATAATTGTAGTAATTATCCAAGTGGTGTAAAATAATTGTGGTAAATTATTTTAAGTGGTTTAAGATAACTGTGATAATTATCATATATGTCATTAATTATTTAATGGTGGTTAAATAATTAGTTGATGGTTATATTGTGGAAGTTGGTGTTAATAACTTATGAAATTATTCAAATGCCTCAAACTAATTGTGGAAATTATTTTAAATGGTTCAAAATACATGTAGTATTTATGTGAGTGTTGTGGAATTATCTATTGTTTATGAGAAAGTATTTTAATAATCATGAGAATTATTAATGTGGTTTATTAATGTGAAATTTTATTTAATAATTGTGGAAACTATTTAAATTGGTATAGAAATTGCGTAAATGGCCTGTAAACAGGATGATCTTCTCATTGAGTATTTCTGATAATACTTACGCATCTCTTATAACCATGTGATGCAGGTAAATGCAAAGTGTGACCGCGGGATCGAGGCTGAAGAGGGGGATGTAGGATGTGTTGGTTTATTATTTATATTATTGCACCTGGTGTTAGGTTGCTAGACTATTCATGTTTCTGATATCATTTATATTGGTTATTGGTTTATTGGTTTTCGTTGTTGAACTGAATTGGCTTTATTTGGCTATATATCTATTGGTTTAAGACTTCCGCTGAGTATTGTTATTTAACTTTAGTTTTTTTTTTTAAAAGTGTTGGTTGTTTCAGCGACGAAATAACGTAGAAACACATAATCAATGGTTTTCAACGCCCAATATCAATCAAATACTCAACAATATCTCAAGACAACGATACAACAATTAAACCACACCTACTTCACACCCTGAAATAACGGTGTCGAACGACACCAAAGTGTGTCGCTTTACACTAACCCATTTGTGTCGACCGACACCAAAAGGTGTCCCTCGACACTGCCCTGAAACCACAAAACCCAGAGCGACCAAACAAAGCAGAAAGACATAATCAACGGGTTTTCAATGCCAGATATTAATCAAATACTCAAAATAAAAGAACACAACATGAACACATCATGAAATCAACAATAATCAACATAATCCTCAATCACCAATCAATCTCTAGTTAATCACGGGCCTACGGTCACACACTCACCTCGACAATCGGATTGAACAGTGCTCGATGAATAGTATGTGATGAACAGTTGCGATGAACAGTATGCGATCCCAAAAATCCAGAAAAATCGCCCAGAAAACTCCTCTCTTCTTGTCTGCCTCCTTTTCTGCCTCTCAGACTCCAAAACCGATGAGGAAAGCTACTTATTCGCTTAAATACTCACGATTTAGAGTTTTTCACCAAACCAACCCTAAATCGGAAAAACTTAAATCGAACTGGGCGATTTCTGAATAACCGGTGTCGACGGACACCACTCCTTGGTGTCGCTCGACACCCAAAGCCGAACCACAAAAACCGTGCAAAATCCAATTAAACAGGAACCGATCCTCAATAACGGCTGGTGTCGACTGACACCGGTCGACACCAACCCTGTGTCACTCGACATTAACGCCAAAAACTCAATTTTTGGTTTGCGGATGTTACAACCCCCCCCCCCCCCACTAAACTGGATTCGACCACGAGTTCCCACAACACGTCCACCAAAGACGACAAAAATCCGGCCCACATGGCCAACCACAAGAGGTCTTAACTAAACCGGATTCAACCTCGAATCCAAACACAATGCATCTACCAAAGACCACAAAACCCGACCCCAACTGTCCAAAACACGAGTGATCCTGAACTGATCTCAGAACCTCACATCTAATCCTATGTTATATGAGCGTTCCCAGAAAATCATTACTCTTTACTCAAAACTCAAACCACTTATATTGGAGCCACAACGTCCAAATAAGTCTGCATCTACCCATACCGAGGCCACGGCACCCGGATGGGCTTGTCACTGCTTATACTGAGGCCACGGCACCCAATAAGCCTACTAGAGAACCACCATCTCCACAAAACAAAATACAAGATATCCACCATATCTCCTCAAGAGGCCCACCCTGTCTCTCGATATACTCACTCTACAAGAAATGCAAGAGACCCACCCATCTCTCGATACTCACTTCGTAACTCGTTAGCCACTAGTAAATAGCACCCCTATACCGAGTACTACACTTACATAAGTCTCCAAGCACTTCCCTGAGGTAGCTACCCCCAAGTAAGGCCGCCGGAGATCCCAAATCTCCCCACTTATACTGGGGTAGCATAAGTCTGCAAAAACCATCTGCGACACTTATACTGAGACACCAAGCTCAGATAAGTCCGCAATCACCCATATTGAGACACCACGCTCATATAGGTCTGCAGGAGAATACTATCTCCTAAACGTAAAGAGTATTATTTCCAAAACGGCTATAACATATCCGACTAGAATTGTCACATGACCCAAACTGGTCAACAAACTCGACCCAACTAACCAGGGCGTTTGTTTACACATGCTTCGAAGCTTTAGCCTCTAGACTGGCCACACAACAATCAAACAAGAACATGCACAACCAATCAACGATTAACACCATGCATAACACGTACAAACCACACGTTGGTGTCACTCAATAAAACTCAAAGCACGCGATATTCCTCCAACCCGACACATGACCACAAATGGCCAACACCACCCGTAACAACCGAAGCTTAGATTTATAATGAAAACTCTATCTTATAAATCTCCAAAACGAACAATGTATATCGTACCACGAACGAATATACTCAAAACACGCGAGAAAGCACCCAGCCAAACAACTGGAAACACAAAGCTCAACCTCTGTACAGCTATAGTTCACCGAACTCTCAGCAACAGTACTTTCTCGTTCCGCGGAACCTTGACTCTCCTATTGAGAATCTCACAGGAACAACTGGAACTAACAACTCTGGCCTAAGCTCCTCTGAAATCTTAGTCACTAACTCCCCGAAGGATGAAACACTTCCTTAACATCAAAAACCTGAATCACCCTGTGAAACACCCTCATAAACATATGTATCCCAAGCCGATACACCTCTAGCCCAACTAGCTCCCGCACTGGAAAGGGCCCATAAACCGCGCACTCAGTTTGTCCTATGCTATGGATTTGTTAGGATCTCTCAACATAGCTATCTCGAGATACACTCCATCTCCAACCTGAACTCAAACTCTCTCCTCTGCCTAATGGCGTAAATCTTCTGACTATCATGAGCCTCTCTCATGTTCAACTTCAAAACACGGATCTTCTCCGTCGTTTTCCTGAATAGAAGTGGCTCAAAAAATGATGTGCTCCCCCACTTGGATCCGCATAAAGGTGTCCTACGTGGCCTCCCATACAAACCTAAAAAAATGAGCCATGCCAATACTCATCGTTTTCTGTCTCTAAAGTTATGGTTTTGAACTTTTCTGTCGCACATTTGATGTGTTTTGTGTAGTTTCTGTGAAATCTTTTGAAAGACAGGTTGAAAGTTCAAAGACATGGAAGAATCATATAATCACTGAACAGATGGGTTTTGGATCAAAGAACCAATACAGGCATGATTTCGATCCAGATCCGAACCGCAGATGGAAGTTTAAATTCAAGCTCAAGTTACTTGGCTCTCACGGATACACAAAGAAGATCAACACCAAGGACTATCACACCTATTACTGAGGTAAGTACTATTCTGATCAGAGTTTTAAGTTCACTAATCCTTTTCCTT
>OVBJ01003985.1:0-10131 GCA_900406535.1 Noccaea bulbosa | reverse complement strand
CACCGATGCTGAAGAGAATGCTTAAGACGACTCTGTTTCTCGGATAAAACCATCTTGATGGGATAAGTTTGGGTTTGGTTGGTGCAAATGCTTTTACTCTTTCTCGTTTGTATGACAGATTCTGATATTGGAAGATTTTAGCTATGTTTTTGGATTATTATTATTTTTTTTTGTTTCAGATGTCTGTTTTTATGCATATTTGATATTTCAGTCAAATGGCATAGTCTTTTGATCAATCAAACAAACATAGCTAATTCTCGGTTCTGGTATACATACTATTTAAATAAAGGCATAAAATGTGAGATGTATCTACGAGGCATACTTTGAAATTGTAAAATCTTAAGTAAGCTATAAACTAGTTTTTGTTTAGCTGTAGATTTATATTCATTAAGTGGTATGTTTCTGAGAATACTACGAGCATAAATGGTAATTTGGTTACGTATTCCAAATACATCCTTCCATTTGCTACTCCGTTTTGTTAAACTTCGTTATCGTCTCTTCTTCGACCTTTCAAGCTCTGTATCGCTACTTCAACGTCCTTTGCTTAACTGCTTAACTGTGAAGTGCTTCCAAAAGTACGAATTGATTATGCTTCCATGTTTTTTTAACTTTTTTGCCATGGGACCATTGTTAAGGTTATGCCTTTTGTTAACACAATTTGTAAAATCAAACCTTTCATTTCTAATGAATATTTACAATTTAGCAAAAAAAAAAGTACTAGGCCTGGGCATTTGGATACTCGCGTCGGGTTTGGATTGGGTCTTTTCGGGTACGGATATTACGGTATAGAAGTTTTATAATTAAATAGGAATTGTTAATAATTCGGTTTGGGTTGGGTCGGTTCTTCTCGGATCTAGATCGGTTCTGGGTACCCAAACTTTAGCAATAAAAGATAAAATTAAATTAAAAAATGATTTAGTTTAAATAAAATTAAGTTAAATTTTGTAAAACTTCTATATATATTTTTAAATATCCTCTCTTCTTAGGCCTCCACTTGAGCAAATAGATAGTCTAAAAAATTGACATATCAGCGCACTTTATTTGATTTATTATAATTTTTTTCTTCTATTTTAATTCTCATAATTATTATCATTCATTAATATAGGCTTAACAGTAATATGAAAAGTCAATTAAAACAAAAAAAAAAACTTATGTATAAATCTAAAAAAAAAAATTATTAGTAATTTTAGTTTCGTCAAATTATATAGTTTACCTTCAAATAAATATATCAGCTAATGTCAATCTATACTACTATTAATTGAGAAGTACATTCTAATGTTTGGTTACAAGGATAAAAAAAAAAAACTGTACATTCTAATGTTTGGTTACAAGGATAAAAGAAAAAAAATGTTTTGATACAAGAATAAGAGATAAAACTGTTTGGATACAAGAATAATAACTTAAAACAAATCGATGGTTCAATCAAACCAGAAATTGAATATGCTAATTGATTGGGTCAAAAAAAATGGAAATATATTTAAAAGCTCAAAAAATCCCAAAAAAATTAATAATTATTATTAAATTATTAGTATTATTAACATGTTCATCAACTATTATTATTGTGTTTTTTTCTTTTACGAATTTAATAATTTACTTCTACAGGTTGAATAAATTTTACAGGTCTACGGATTAAAAATATTTATTTCACTGAATAATTTTTTGACAATGTTAGATAAATTTTTGCGGATTGATTTTTTTTCCACGAGTTAAATAATTTTTTTTTCGGGTTCAATAATATCCTTTTATGGGTTGTAAAATTTTATTTTACGGATTGAATACTTTATTTTATGGGTTAAATATGTTTGTTTCACTGAATGATTTTTTGACACATGTTGGATAATATTTTACGGATTGAATAATTTTTCTACGGGTTGAATAATTTTCGTTTGCGGATACTATAATATCCTTTTACGGGTTGAACAATTTTATTTTACAGGTTGATTAAATTCTACGAATGGAATCATTTTCTTTTATATGTGAACATGTTTATTTCACTGAATGATTGTTTTGACACATGTTGGATACATTTTTATGGATTGCATAATTTTTTTTTACGGGTTAAATATTTTTTTGCGGGTCTAATAATATCTTTTTACGGGTTGAATAAGTTTATTTTACGGGTTAAATAAATTATACATATTAAATATGTTTATTTCACTATTATTTGTTAATATTTTTTAGTATTCTCGATGAAAACACAACGCACCACCGCGCAGATACGCGGGTTCTCTACTAGTACTATTATTAATTGAGAAGTACATTCTAAAGTTTGGATATAAGGATAAGAGAAAAAACTGTTTGGATACAAGAATAAGAGATAAAACTGTTTGGATACAAGAATAATAACTTAAAACAAACCGATGGTTCAGTCATACCAGAAATTGAATATGTTAATTGATTGAGTCGAAAAAAACTGAAAATATATTTAAAAGCCCAAAAAATTCTGAAAAATCTAAAAAAATATATTTGTAATATCAAAAATAATCCACAATACACATTCAGATAATTTGTTAATTTATTTTATACCCAAAATCAATCGGGTACGGATATTGTAGGTCATATCCGTTTGAGTTTTCGGGTATAAGTTAAAAGTCTCACGTCTACTTAATGATTGAGTGTTTAAATTTCTAATCCGTAAATTTATCTTTTTTCACGTCTGCTCAATTTTAATTATACGTTTTCGGGTATAATGTTTTTTCTGAACATGTTCATCAACTATTATTATTGTGTTTTTTTTCTGTTACGAATTTAATAATTTACATCCACATGTTGAATAAATTTCTCGGGTTTAATGGGTTCAACAAGTTATTAAAGTTATACGGATTGCATAATTTTCTTCTACGGGTTAAAAATATTTATTTCACTGAATAATTTTTTGATAAAGTTGGATAAATTTTTGCGGATTGAATATTTTTTTCCACGAGTTAAATAATGTTTTCTTTACGGGTTCAATAATATCCTTTTACGGGTTGTATAATTTTATTTTACGGGTTTAATAAGTTATACGAACTGAATAGTTTATTTTTATGTGTTAAATATGTTTGTTTCACTGAATGATTTTTTGACACATGTTGGATAATGTTTTACGGATTGAATAATTTTCCTACGGGTTGAATAATTTTCTTTTGCGGATTCAATAATATCCTTTTATGGGTTGAATAATTTTATTTTACAGGTTGATTAAGTTCTAGGATGGAATAATTTTCTTTTATTGGTGAATATGTTTATTTCACTGAATGATTTTTTTGACACATGTTGGATATTTTTTTGTGGATTGCATAATTTTTTTCTACGGGTCCAATAATATCTTTTTATGGGTTGAATAATTTTATTTTACGGATTAGATAAATTATACATATTGAATAATTTTCTTTTACGCGTTAAATATGTTTATTTCACTATTATTTGTTAAAATATACTATTTTTAATACTTTTTAGTATTCTCGATGAAAACACAATGCACCACTGCGCAGATGCGCGGGTCCTCTACTAGTAAATTATAGAAAGGATACTGATTTTTTAAAAGATGGGACAAGAGGAGAATTTTGGCTATCTCTTATTATATTAAGTGACGAGACGAGATATAAACGAACGGAAGGGGACGGGACAAGAATTTCGCCTAGCTCTAATTATATTTAGGGACATGACGGGAAGAAACGAAAAGAATTGGATGGGACAGAACAAGACATGAAGGAACATAATAGAATAGGATGGGACGGGAAAGAACGGGACGAGATGAAAACGAACATAATGGAACGGGATGGGACGAGACATGAATTTTGCTTACTCCTAATTATATTTAGGGATCAGACGGGAAGAAACGGAAAGAACAGGACAAGACGGGAAGAAACTGAAGGGATATGATGGGACTGAACGGGGAATAAGACGGGAAAGAACGGGATGAAATGAAAAGGAACGGAACAGAATGGGACGGGATAGAATGGGACAGACGGAAATTTTGCCTAACATGAATTATTTTTAGAACTGGGAAGAAATGGAAGGAACAGAATAAGACAAGACAAGACGGAAATGAACATAATAGGATAAGATGGGACTCTAAGGGACGGAACGAACATAACAAATATGAGTGACAGGACAAGAAAGAACGGAATTGGACGGGATGAGACAGTATGGTACAAGAATTAATAAGTGTATGACATTTTTGATACACGAAATTAAATTAAAAAATGTTTGATTATCACCGAAAGAAATGTTTAATTTAATTATGTGTTTCAAAAATGTCATACACGTATTAATTCTTATAAGTGTTCGTCTTTCGTAAATGTCATACACTTATTAATTCTTTCAAAAATAATTATTTTATTTTTTTTGCTTTTTGGTAATTTTTCTAACTAGAAAATTTGAAATTTGAAAAATCGGAAATTAGACTACTGAAACATTTCCTTCGGTGATACTTTTAACGATCCCGCCATTACTCATATGACAAATTCTAATTAACAAGATCGTTACAAGTAATTTTTGTGAATAATGTGTAATTGTGCATATAGTATCATTTTCTGTATTTTTTCATGGATTGTAAAATATTTAGTTATAAATCCTGCGTCTACGTGGAACCTATTCTAATACTTAATAAAATCAAGAATAAGCTATTTACAAATTCAAATGCAAAACGAGCTTATTTTGATATTATTTTGATATGTTTTGGCAGGTTTAAAACATAAATGCAAAGAGTTATGCTTTAGGAATAAACTGCATTTGTCATGTGTATCCATTCAAAGCTTAGGTATAGGGCTAGTGAATTCTCCTAACTATTTTAATATGTAACAAAAAATGATAAGCTGTGTGAGGAAAAAACATCTATCCACAATNAATTTCTGGAAAAAACAACATTAATTTTTTTTTTTTTTTTTTAATCAATGTTAACTTGAATAACAAAGGATCGTGAGTGTACATATATATATGTACCTAGCTTCAAACAAAATATTTATGGTCATAAGATTAAATGGACGAATCCCATAGACACCCATATCATATAATAAAAGNGGGAATTAAAAAAAAAAAAAAAAAAAAAAAATGAAAGTTCTAAAAATGACAAAATAAAGACGAGAAAGAGAAAAACACATGCATAACACAAGCAGATTATAAGTGCAACACAGCATGAAAAGCAGCATGAGTTCTTGTTGAGGTCCATTCTCGCTAAGCCACAAGAAAATCCATCGAGCATCATTGCACCAAATAAAACATACATGTGAAGTAATCTTCATATACAACTACGTTAACCTAAGTTGGCTAACCGGAGAAGCTGGTTTAAAGGCTGTGGAGGAATGTTCTCATTTCTAAGAGTATGGAAGTTGTGTTCTTGATTATTTTGTATGAGATATATAAGATTGTCAGCACACAACAACTGAAGAGAAAAGAGAGAAGATATATCTAACCTATGAATCAATTTCATGGACTCGAAGATCTATTCTGTAAAGATCCCTACTTGACGAATTTGATTAGAGTCTTAGTGATTTATGACTTTAGCGATATTTCTTCAAATTCGTAATATATTTATGATTTTTGTTTTGTGAATTCATTTTCTGTAGGCATCTGTCATACATGCATTCATACCGGCTAACGAAATAAGCATATATAAAGCAGACCTGAAAGCCTAAGCTGTTTACAGAATCGGAAAGTTCTTAGTCCTAGACAATAAGAAATCCTACATAGTCACTTCTCACAAATTTCTAATCCAATTCACAGTAAAAACAACATTGGTTGAGGCTGAGTATTCTGAACTTTCTATTGAAAGGCAAAATTTTCGGTTCCGTTCTTATGAGGAACTTAGACTTTTACGATAAAACACACTTCCTTCTCTCCATATAGACATAATCATATTATATTACCATCATGTGCTTACACAAAATTTGTAATATAACTTTTGTCAACATGTAATATTCCATTATTGAATTTCAACCAAAGTTTTTATTGCATGCCCTGATGAGTTAACTGTCCAATACATTTGAAATTTCAATTTGGCCGATATTATGATCTTAGTATATAATACTATAGAATAATCGAAAATAGATTACTAAAATATTTAAGATGCAATTTGCTATGTTAAAATATAATTAATAAAAATTATAATATTTAATTTAAATTAGATTTTTTAAATAAAAAATTTAATATTAATTTTTTAAAAAAGAATATTATTATTATTTTTGAAAAAACTATTATTACATTAGTGAAAGACTCTATTGAGTCTCTGAGAAGGACACAATTTATAATGAGTTACTTTCATTTTATTTGATTAATAATATTACATTAATTAATATTATCTTATCGATATAGGCAAATTTATATTGCAGATAACTTTTGATTTGGGAGGATTGACATGTATTTTTTTGATGTGAGGGTTTTTTTGCAAAAATAATTTAGTTTGATTTTTTTTTGGCACAATTGTTTTTTAAAAAATATAAGCAAGGGCTATATTGCGGTGACTTTTGAGGTGACTGGTTTGACTTATTATTTTAAAAACTGTAATATATAAAAAAAAATTCAGAAATCATAATATTGTTTTTTAAAATAATAAAACGTAACTAAGACACCTAGTCATCAGAAAAAACATTAGGTTGAATACATTGACAAGACCCTTTTCCACAGAGACAGCGGCGACAGATTGGGCAAGAAGTGTTCTTCCTTAGCCACCCCCAAACACAGTCTTTGTGAAAAGAATGGGAACAATGGATCGCCATGCAACTTTGACCACCTGATAAATCTCCTAAACATATCGCACAACTCTCTTTTTTGATATCTTCCAATGAGGGCAAGCCGGCCAGGTCATAAGAATCAGGGACACAGGTCTCGAATATTACGTCCACATCACCATTAATCGAGTAACCATGGTGATGACCACCGGTAATATGCGCGGCGGCCTTGGCAGTGATCACAGCGGCTACGCGTTTTCGAACCCAAGTCTTTATTTTGGGCAGTGACAATTTTAACATAGAATCAATCTGTCCATCGGTTACTGTTTCGGTGGAGATGGTGAAGTTGCCTTTGATAGCTGTTGGAGGAGAAACAAGTTTGTGTTCTTTTATGATATTGCACTTTCGGGCTAACGGCGCCAAGCAAACTGTGTGTCGGAATATTCTGAAGTCGATAGAGACTGAGATATCGGTGAGTGGTGGTGGAAACGCATAGGGATTAACAGTGAGATTGCACTGCACCGTAGTCAGTTCCATGATTGTGGAGGCGAGAAGAAGAAAACTCTCTTGACTTAGGGTTTTGCCTAGAGGTATGGATAGATTTTATAGCAAGCAAAATATTCTAGGGTATTTGAGGATATTACGACCTATAAATGGGCCATAATTAGCCCAATAACATAAAATATTTTCTTCCCTGTAATACAAAATTCAATCTATAAAGGTAATTAATCTCTTTTACTACTAATTTTTTTTTCACGTTAATACAAAATTCAATCTATTAATTAAATATTCTATTTTATTTGCTTTCTGCGAGTGCTTGCTGCGTTGATCTTGCTGTGTCCGATCTCCAAGANTTTTTATTATGGAAAAAAAAAAAAAAAAAAAAAAACTGTATCTTTTGGTTTTAAAAGACCGTAGTTGGTGGAAGGAACAAGTATTTGGTAAATGGGAAACTGGCACAACCAATTAAGTCAAGTCCAAAATCGTTTCCACATGTCAACAATCCACACTTTCTCATCATGCAAGGACGAATAACCAAAGTCAGCAAATGATACTTTGGGAAAACTGAGATCAACTAAGTTATATGGCCGGCCTTGTGGCGATATATTTATTATTTTAAGGAGAGAGAAGAGGGGACGACATTTTTAGGGCAAGCGAGAGATAAAGGGGAAAACATAGAAAGAAGATAGAGAGATGGGTGAGAGATGCATCGACTTTTCCAAGATTCCTCCCAGTAAAGGTTTTTTTCTTTCTCCTTTCTGTTCTATTCTCTAATACGTTTCTTGTTTTTCATCTTTCCTCTGAACAGATGGGTTCTATGCGACGAATAATCAGTTCCAGAAGACGGGTCCAAAGGGTTTTATCGAAACGAAGGTTTTGGAGAACGAAGATCTGTATGTGCGCGTCGATTTGCCCGGCCTTCCTAGCAAGGACCTTAAACTCTCTCTCAGACGAAGAGAGAAAGATTGTCACATTCTCCGGCAAAGCCCTAAGTGACTTCAACGACGAGAAGGACGTTCGTGAGTTTTATGGAGAGGCCGGTCTGGGCTGTGACTGCTGCAAGATCAATGATGTGACGGCCAAAGTGGAATGTGGAGTTGTAAGGATGACTATCTCAAGGTTCAAGGTGAAGGAGCGAAAGACGAAGTGCATCCTCACTCTGCCTCCTTTTACAGGTAAATCGGGAAGACACGTGGAGGACAATCCGTTTGTGGTAAAAGGTCGTAATGGAACATCGGTTGGGGAACCAACAAATGAAGGAGGTCTTAACTTTGCAGTAGACGTGCCAGTGTTTGTGCTGATGATATAACAGTGTTTGCTCGAGGGAATGAAGTCGAATTCTATGCTGAGACAAGGATGTGAGTATGCACGATGAAGGTGTTCGTGTTCGTTCTTACCAGGGAACCATCATCTGTCCTACCGATGCGCCTTCACTTTCGGACTCCGCGGGTAGTTGGGATGTTGAATTTGGTGTTCTCAAGATTCTCATTCCACCACCTACCAAAACAACAACAACGACCCCTAATTAATCACTCTATCCATGCTATCTTTTCAGTTCACATATCTATCCTTTTTTAAAAAAGTTGGCTACATTGACTGATCACTAGTACTCTTGTGTGTTTAAGTTTGGCTCAAATGTGTTTGTGTCCTGCTTTTGCGGTGATTAATGTCATTTTTCATTCCTAAGCTGACTGAAACCAATTTAAAATCAGCTAATTGAATTTACACCAATATTTTACCTATCTTTTCAAAGCTCCAACGTTTTCTGATTTTCCTCAGCCAGTTATCAGTAACAACAAGATCACAAACTAGTATCTCTGTGTAGCTTGTCTTTGTGTCTCTAGTTCCATCTTTGAGAGAGAGGAACTTGCGATTTCTGATGTGCTAAGCTTTTGTTTCTTCGCTTTTGAATCCATTTTTACTTCTTTTTTTTTTTTGCATATTGTGAATTCACATACATGTATACATACAAGATGGCAAACGAAAAATCATATATAATTCATTTTAACATTTTTACTTCTTTTTTTTTTTTTGCTTATTTCTTGATCATCTAATGGAAAAGCGGATATATAGGCTTGCCAAAGAAGCTCTAAGAGCTCTGTGTAACAATATTGCCTTAACTAATATATGTTAATATATATACTGAATTATATAAATTATAATGGCAATGATTAGGTTTTATTTTCTAAGCAATATCACCAAAAAAAAAAAATACAAGAAACTTTGGGAAACAATTCTTAAATATTTAGGAATTTACCTCAAACATAAAAGTTGTGGTATTTTTTATATTTTCTGAAGTTGTGGTATTTTCTGCAACTAAAAACTGTTTTATAACACTCTAAGCAGTAAGCAGCCAAACTTTACCTTATATCACCCATATATCACCCAAAGGAATATTAATTTGTGTATACACACAATGAATAAGCTGTGAAAACTAATATATATTTCTTTCAAAAAGACTTTAAAGTTCTAACGGGGTTTTGATTTTAAAATTTAAAAACAACTTTGGTTTAACGTTTTCTTGCTTTTATTGTGAAAGTACATACGCGGAGGGGGGAATTGCCAAAACTAGTACACAATTTGATTTGAAATGCAAAATTAATATCTATATTGAATTATGAGCAAAACTAGTACTCTGGGCATGTACAATTACAAACTATGCCCTTATGAACAAAGAAAAAAATATTGGTCGCAATGTCTGTTTTATCTTTTTTAAAGTCTATTCATGAAGTCTACGGAGTCTAATTCGTAATCACAACTCAAATTTAATTAAAACAAATTATAGGAAATTGTTTTGATGAAACAAAATTATAAATAAATAAGATTAGAACATTTATCATCTATGAAAAGTAACATTGCATAAAAATAAATTCATATAAGTCAACTAAAATAAATTATGTTTGTAACCTATAAACCGTGTGAAGTCTACTCAAAAAGTCTACTAAATACTAAAACCTTAAATTTAAAGTTTAAAATTTAC
>OVBJ01003984.1:0-10135 GCA_900406535.1 Noccaea bulbosa | reverse complement strand
TATATATATATATATCACAAATGTATTGCCAGGGTTTATTGGATTGGATGTTTTGGTTGAATTCACAATTAGATAAAAGTATTGAGTTTCCTTATAATACATGTTATTCTAATATTATAATGAGCTGCACACATAGTTTCATACAAAAATTCAAATTATATTCAACTTATAATAATACACCATTTATAATTTAACTGGTGACGATGGTACAGACCATAATAAGAGACTATAATAAGATTTGAGACGAACTGTTGAGATTTGATGAAGATGATGTCTATATCCGAAGACTGGCCAATATTCTTAATCCTGCTAAAGTGGAGAAAGCTGTTTTCGTTATTCTCTATTACCAGAGCCGACCCTAGAAGCAAGCAAAGCAAACAGCTGCTTGCGGCCCTTGTATTTATATACAAATATTCGGCTTTTTATTTTCTAAGTGTCTCGTAGTTTAGTGGCTGTATTGAAGTCTGTTTTGCTTGGTCGTCCTGAGTTCGACTCCGAATTGTATATATTTTTTCTAATTAACCTTTTTTAATAAATTAAACAGCCCTTTTTTTTTAATAGCTTGTGGCCCCTATAATCTCAGGGACGACTCTGTCTATTACTCATATTCCAAGATTAAAAAACTTGAAAGTAGACAAAGTAATACTGAGTGTTCAAGATCTCTTTTATGATGTGTAGTATATAAACTTTTCACCAGCGATTTGGTTTACTGAATCATTGTGGGCGATTTGGTTTACTGAATCATTGTGGGTATAGAGGGGGCAAAAAAAAAAAAACGCAACAAAATTTCTTAAAAAAGATGGACTTCCTTATTAATTTTGTTGAACTATAAAGTTTGACTGTTCAGTTTGACCCACTTCTTTGAACTTTAGACTTCTTTCTGCTTAACGAGCCAGAAGATTTCAATTCTAATGTCACTCAGAAAAACCTAGAAAGAGTATTCAAAACCTAGAAAGATTTCAATTTTATTTTATTTTTAAATTTCTCTGTCTTGTCTCTATTTTCCTTATAAGTTTATTTTTCTAATCATCAAGAGGANAAAAAAAAAAAAAAAAAAAAAAAAAAAAATGTTAGTAAAGTAAAGAACAAAACAATCGTCATCAAAATTCAACACTAAATTAAATAAAATCTTGAAAACAAACCCAAGGGGGGACACATGAATTCTACCCCAAAAAAAAAACGTGTTAGTCTTGCTCTGTTACCGACATAAAAGAAAGCGACGGACTTTTATATATTTAGACAGAAAGTACAAAACAGAATCCTCTGTTTACATATCCATCAGGNAAAAAACAAAAAAAAAAAAAAAAAAAAAAAAAAAAAAAAAAAAAAAAAAAAGCGGACAGAAAGAGAAGGACAAAGGAGAAGTAACAAACTTCATTTACATGGTCTCACCCAAGAAACAACTTTCTCATTTTCTCATCACTGTATAAACCAAAGAAAGAAAAAAACTAGACTCTGTTTTCTTCTTCAAGTAACTTCCATGGCTTGCAACAGGAGGAAAAACTCCGCGACGGCGGTTGCTACCTAAAACAAAACAACGAGCCAGACAACACAAGAAACCACAATAACACAGAAACAGGAGAGGGAGCTCGAAACAACGATTCAGGTGGTTAAAGGTGTTTTTTTTTTCTTTTTTTTTTTTTAAAGGTTTTTGGAGAGAAGGGTAAGAACGAAATGAGGAGTTGAGGACGACTCCATTGATCTTTAGAAGTTAGAGTTTAAGAAGAAGGTAAAGTCATGGTGATCAGTATTAAGCTGTTTCAACCACGAATCAGCAGCGCTCTGAAGATAAACCAAACGGTCCTGATCAAACCCTGTGTTCCCCCAGAGATCTCCTTGCATTCTGTAAGTCGCTAAACCAAATGGAGGCAATGGGATTCTCTTCTTCATAACATCAGCTTCTTCAAAACACTCTGTTTTTTCTTCCTTGCCTACCACCACATTATCTACAACAGCCTTAAACACCGTCAATAAAAAAAAAAAACAAAGAAATGGTTCTTGTTTGGAGCAAAACTAGTGATCATCATCATCATCATAAGAGAGTACCTTGGAAAGATGAAGATAGAGTATGATAAGTTAGGAAAGCCGCCGTCAGATCTTTCTCATTCCTGGAGGCTGGTATGGTATAGATTGGGTACCTAGTTTTCATCAAAATCATCACTCAAACTGTGGAGCAGCAAAACATATGAAAATAAAGCAAATGAGGATACAAAAAAAAAAAAACTACTTACCAAGAAACAGCCATCCAGCTTGCAGGACACATATCAACACTCCTTAAGGTCATGAGCCCCGGATACTTCTCCGCCAGTTGGCTTATCTGAAGAAAATCAAGAATCAAGAACAGTTGCAAAAACCAAAACAAAAAGAGAGCAAGGTTGCTAAGAAATGGAAGGGAGTGGAGGAGAAGAGAAACCTTGTCGGTTAAGGGAACACGCTTGTAAGGAGGGTCTCTTTCGAAGTACTTGAAGTCAAGGCAACCAAGTCTGTCTCGCAGCGACGGCGAACCATCCGAGTCAAAAACCGAATCTTCAGAGGCAGCATCCCATGTTTTGTTCGAGTCGTTGCTCATCGTTCTTGACAACAGGTTCTCACTCTCACTATCGCTCCAGCATTCACTGCTCTCAGATTCAACCACCTCATTCTGGCTCCTGCAACACCAAAACCAACAAGTGGGACTCTAGACCAGCAAGAAAAGAAAACTCAGTTGTTGAGGAATCTCTAGACTCATCACAAGAAAAACTAACCTAGACATCAGAGCAGCAGGTTTGTTGGTGTAGATTTGGATGGCAGATAGATAGGGGACATAGTACTGCATCGCAGTTTCGCCATTGTTTAGATCGACCTGTGTTCCAAAGCCATACGCGCTCTGCTCATCGTAACAGTCCCAGAGATCAGCAAGCCTGAAATACTCTATGTCTTCCTTTCCTTGTTCCTGCCACCAACAGTTAAAGATCACTCTCCTTTAAAGCAAATGTTTAGCTGATTATGTAAAAGTCATCAGCCTCAAATGTAACTCTATCTAAATCTGTTCAGATCATTTCAAGCAGGCTCTGCAACAACATGATCTTTGAGTTTTTAAAACTATGGATTGACATGATATTAAGCGATAAAACTCTTAATCCATACATAATCACAGATATAAAAACCATGAATACTGGAAAAGACAGTCCAAATCCAGAAGATGCATTGGATTATTATTGAATATAATAATATTTGTTTCAGAAAAAACAATTCCGTCGCACGTTTCCACGTGGTAATATATAATCCATGAAATGATGTGACTATTTTTAAAGGCTAGATTTCTCAGATTTATTTCCTCCTTGATGGACCATGCCATTATTGTCCTTACTGCCAATTTCATTCTAAAATCCACACCAAATTATTTATTTAAAAAAATAAAAAAAAAAACCACAAGTTCTAGGTTGTCTGATTAAAAATTAAAACCTTTAGGAAAGTCTGTTGGTTAGAGACGAGATTTGGGGAAGAATAAAAAATGATTAGCTCAGACATAAGACCCTAATTGACCCCCAAATTGAGGATTTCCAAGAGAAGAAGAAAAAAGAAAAATTTACCTGAGGAAGAGAGAATGAAGGAGGTTTAGGAGTGACTCCTAAGAGAAACCTCTCCAGATTCGAACGGCCTTTAGCTGAAGCACACCACCACCACATTCTCTCTGCTCTTCTTCTTCTGTTTCTTCTTCTCGATCTCTCTGATTTTAGATCTTTATCCGCAAATTCTATTCCACGAAAACGAAGCTACAGTTTGGAAATTCAATAATTTCTGGTCTCCTCTCATTAATACCAAAACTACATATCCCAATATGGTAGCTTTATAATTCCCAACATAGCTTTCTTTCCTTTTAATCGTTTCTGTAAATCCCAATACCCAGATTTCTTCCCCAAAAACTTTCTCTTTAAATCACTCTTCAAATACCACACCAAAAAGAAACGAAACTGCTTCTGGGTTTTCCCAAAAGAAATTTATGAAAAAATCGAGACTTTCGACTAAGACTTTATAGGAGAATGAGAATCAGAAACTGGGTTTTCCCTGAAATTTAGATAGAACTCTCTTGAAATTGTCAGAGGAAAATGGGGACCGAGAGAAGAGAAACTGAAGTAGAAATGAATAAAGCTTTCTGAGTAGGAATCTGCTTTGTATTAATGGAAGAAGAAAACGAAGAGGACGAAACGCTTCTTTCTTTCTCTCTCTCTCTCTCTCTTTCACTCACTCTAATCCTTTTTTATTTATAAGGCAATTAATTTCCCCTTTTTTGTTTTTTTGTAAACCCGAGTCTGAAACTGAAGAAGAGTGAAGACTTTTGTTTGTTTGATTTTTTCTTGAGTTTAAATAATAAATTAATATCACTCGTATCTAGCTAAAATTAATAAAAAGAAGGATTTCGATAGTTATTAGGATAATACATAATTATATTTGTATATTTATAGACAGCAAGAAATTGTTGACATAATTACGTCATTACAACACACAAATCCAAGTCACATCGCAAAAAAAAAAGAAAAAAATTGTTTTTAGTTTCATTTGTTTATATATTGACATATGCTCATGAGTCATGACCTTCTGCATCTATATGTTTCTTTTTGAAGATAGTTACTAAAAATGGATTAAATGTAATTTTGGAGATCACGAAGACGTTTGACATAACAACTAAATTTATTCTTTTTTATTTGTGCGGTGAGTGATAAAGCTTTCTATAAAACTATAAATCCATTAATAAGATTTTTATTTTCTCGTAAGTTTTATTCTTGGAGTAAAATATATATGTTGTTGTTTTCTTTATATAAGGGTTTCGTGAAATATCAATGTTCTTGTTAATAATATGTAAAGTCACAAGTTTTAATAAACGGAAAGAGTTTATAAATGTTTTTTTTTCTTTTTTTAAGAAAAATTTGGTATTTTAATATGTTAAATATAATACATAAGCCGACAATCGTATATAACGACATAAGAATTAAAATTCAAATGAAAAAGACAAATCTCAAATACTCCCTCCGTTCCAGAATATAAAATGTTGTAGAATTTTTTTTTGTTCCAGAATATAAGATGTTTTAGAATTTTTAAGGTACTTTTTACAAACTTCAAGAACCATTAATTAAAAGTAATTGAATTCTTGAAACTCTATTGGTTAATATTTATTAAAAAGTGGTTTGATTAAAAAATAAATTATTTATTGTTAAACAATAAATGTTTCTTAATTTGTGTGAAAAGTCTAAAAAATCTTATATTCTGGAACAGAGGGAGTAAGAAACAACATTAAAAACTGATCGTCCTTCTTTTTTCTAATATTTACGATATAATATAAACAATCTTACATAACGAAGTACAAGTTAAAACTCAAACGAAGAAGTCAAAACCTAATTAAGAAACATACATTAAAAATTGATCATCCTTTTTTTTCTAATATGTACGACATAATATATAAACCGACAATTGTACATAACGACTTAAAAGTTAAAACTCAAACGAAATGAAGAAGACAAAACCCTCCCAAAAAAACAACATTAAAAATTGATCGTTCTTTTCTTTTTTTTTAATATTTACGACATAATATATAAGCCGACAATTGTACATAATGACTTACAAGTAAAAACTTAAACGAAGAAGACAAAACTCAAATAAAAAACGACATTAAAAATTGATCGTCCTTCTTCTTTTTTCTAATATTTATGACATAATATGTAAACCGACAATTGTACATAACGATTTAAAATTAAAACTCAAATGAAGAAGACAATACTCAAATAAGAAACGACAATAAAAATTGATCGTCGTTCTTCTTCTTTTTCTAATATTTATGACATAATATATAAGCCGACAATTATACAAAGCGACTTAAAAATTCTAACTCAAACGAAGAAGACAAAATCCAAATAAGAAACGACATTAAAAATTGATCGTCCTTTCTCTAATATTTACGACATAATATATAAGCCAACAATTGTACATATCAACTTAAAAGTTAAATCTCAAACGAAGAAAATAGAGTCCAGAACGACAGCAAAAACTTATAAATTTTGATTGGTGTCTTCTTCATTTTTTCTAATTAATAAATATTGTTGATTAGTCGAGGTACATAATTTAATGAGAAATATTATAGGTGACTTATAGGTAAATATATTTATAGTAAAATGAATTATAGGGTTTCTGGAGCACTGGTAAATAATATTAGTAATAGAAAAAACAGCTAAAAATACCAAATTACAAATCTGAAAGTTCCATTTCATTACATTGGCTGACTGCCTAACCCTCGGACCCTCGGTCGATAAGTAACAGCTCGATCATCTTTTAGTTCTGTAGTTTCTATTTTTCTAATAACCGGATAAGTTGTAACTTTTCAAACTAATCTTTATAATATGTAAAAGCTCATATGTCTCATTTTGATACAAGATCAATTTCACTAACTATGTATTTGTGACTCAAGTTATACGACATAGTTCATATATTAACCGGAGACATTCTGGTGGCTGATCTCTCACATCAAATCACACTTAGAAGATGTCATGTCTCATGTCTCATGTCTGACATACAGTATATGAAAACAACTAACATTCTGACATTATTAACCATGAAAATTAACTGTGTATAATAAGACTTAACATGTGTATTTTATAAGACAACAAATGCTAGATTCATCCCAATATACTTAGTGGATACAGTTATTCTGATAATGTTTTTTGTTATAACTATAAATGACAATAAATCATAGTTTTTTTACTTGGAACCACATATTTTCTGGTATAGAAACATTAATGAACTTTTAACCAAACTATTGAATCAATAGAGCTTCTATAGTTATTCCGATAATAATCAAACTATTGAGCCAATGAGACTCCCACAGTTATTCCGATAATGTTATACGACCATTATCAACACCGAATTTATAAGCCATATCGTTCTTGGAAAAAGTCAAGAAATGGTTGACCCATATGTGCTAGGTATTGATCTATGTTTAGGCGTTTAGCACTTTATTTTACCTATATTTTACCTCTTAAGATATTTGGGTATTGATCTATGTTTAGCATGAAATACCTTCCTCAACATTATCAAACAATATGACTTTAAAACAGAAAATATTATAAATTTTATAATATTTGTTTCTTCAAAATGCTAAGAGTAAAAACATATAAGTGATTTTTCACATAAACATCATATACGTAATATTTTATTTATTAGTATTGATGCACCTTCCAAGATTTATTTGACTAAATTTAGACGAATAATATTTTCTACATTTATCTAATTTAGATACAGACATCAGTTTGTCGAGTAAAAAAAGAAGAAGAGTGAATAGAATGTGAACACTGAAACTGAAGAGTTGGTGTCGGAGCAGTGAGCTTACTGCTTGACGCGTGTTTGCCAAAACTGCGTCGGTCTCTCGCGTTTTGCGTGTTCTGTTTCCAATTTTGTTTTTTTCTTTATTTTGTCTTCTTGTTTTATTTAAATTGTTTTCTTAATTGGATTTGTCCATATTAAAATATTTTAATTGTGCTTAGCAAGTACTAGTCTCGTGTGTGTGCAGATTTGTGATGGTGAAGTAATTAAGTAGTATATAATCAAAATATTAAATGACCAAGTTAGACGTTATAAAAATAAAGGACCAAGTTGGTTTTTTTTTTTTTTTTTTTTTTGTTCAAAACCAAGTTGGATTCTAGAAAACTTTTTTTAGTTCCTAATGTTGATCTTTGGCATATTTATTTTACTATTTTGGCAACGTTATCTCATTAGTTTTTAATGTAGTCTATGGTTTTAACTTTATTTTTTTCGTTTTGAGTTTTAACTTTGATATACGATTATCGGTTTATATATTTATTGTAAATATTAATGTTACCAAATGAAAAAAACTACAAACATGTTAACATTTTTTTTTTCTTTTTTTTTATGTAAAAAACATAAGCTATTAATATCGTCTCTTGTTTGAGCTGTCTTTTATGTTTAAGGTTTAACTTTGATGTCGTTATGTACGATTATTGGCTTATGTATTTATCGTGAATATTAATATTACCAAATGACAAAAAACCTAGAAAATTGTTAACATATTCTCTTTTTTTTTTTTCTTATGTTAAAAAAATAAAATTTTAATATCGTTTATCGTTTATCGTTTGAGCTTTGTCTTCTTTATTTGAGTTGATTTTTGATGTCATTATGTACAATTTCCGGTTTATGTAATTTCTTTTTCGACAGCTTCCAATTTATGTATTTATCATGAATATTAATATTATCAAGTGACAAAAAAATCTAGAAATCTGTTAACATTTTTTTTTATGTAAAGATGCATAAGTTTTTAATATCGTCTCTCAAACGAGCTTTGTTTTCATCTGTGTGAGTTTTAATTTTGATGTCATTATGATGATTGTCGGCTTATATATTTATCGTGAATATTATTAACAAATGACAAAAAAATAAACCTAAAAAGTTGTTAACATATTCTTTTTTTCCTCTTATGTAAAAAAAGCATAATTTTTAATATTATTTTTCGTTGATATTTTTCTTTTTTGTTTGAGTTTTAACTTTGATATCGTTATATACGATTGTTGGTTTATATATTTATCGTGAATATTAACATTACCAAATGACAAAAAAAACCTAAAAGTTGTTGACATATATTTTTGGGTCAATTTGGGTAGTAACCATATTGGAGTTCAAATTAATCTTATAGCCATTCAAAATTATAATTACAACAAGTAACAAAAAGAGTAAAAAGAAAAAGACCAAATAGACCTTCATGTAAAGGAAACAAAAAGGAAGAAAGAGAAAATGATGAGGATTTTTTGGGGAAAAATGGATAAAAATATATGGGACCCATGACTCATTTTTTCTCATGGCTAATTTATTAATTTTGTGTGTTTTTATAGTCATCCATGCTAATTTCTAATTTCTCTTTAATATATTTTTCTTAGGTAAAAAAACATAAGTATTACGTATTTATTGTGAGTATTAATATTATCAAAATGTCACAAAAAACTTAGAAAGATGTTAACATTTTCTTTGTCTTTTTTTTTTTTAATGTAAAGACGCATTTTTCTGTCAGTTTTTTTTTTGTAACAAAGTATTGCTTATTTTTCCTATTTGAAAAAAAAAAAAAAAATTGAAAGAAGCCTACACGTGGGGAAATTGGTTTGTTACTTTGTTTTATGGGTAACTTAGCTCAGCAGATATTGTGTTTTTCATATGGAGGAAGTAGTTAAAGTTAATTTGAAATTAGTTCTCTCTCATGGTAATTGACAGATTTATCCTGCAACTCGGATGGCAGGCTCAGTTCATGGTAACAGCAACATTAGCAATAACAGCTACGCTATATTATCATACGCTGCTAACATATATGCATTCCACAACACAGTTAGCAAAGACATTGAATACAACGCAACAAGTAAGTGCTAACTATATTATTAGCGATGCTAACATATATTGGAGCACCTTATATGTGTTAACATGTTACAAGAGTTAGCAACAAGTATATGCTAACTAAGTGATAACTATATGATGCTAACAAATTCTAAAACCTTAAACCCTAAATCATCAAAACTAAACCCCAAACTTTCAAAACTAAACTCTAAACTCTAAACTATCAAAACTAAACCCCAAACTTTCAAAACTAAACCCTAAAACCCTAAATACTAAACCCTAAACCCTAAATACTAAACCCTAAATCCTAATATGATATCTCTTTAAATCTATGTTTATAATGGTAAATCAATTATCAATATATTATAAAATATGAAAATTCAAACTAGAATTGTAAATTCTCTTACAAAATTAATTAATATAATAATAAGTAACATGTTATAGAAAATATTAACACGCTAATGATTTAATTACATGATAACAATAGTATTGTAAAATTGTAACGTGTTAGCAATAGCTCGTTAACACTATTATCCATCTATTAACCAAGTTAATTTGTGTAGCATATTAAATATCAGAATAACATTTATATTAACGTAGCAAAATAATAGAGATATATATAATATTTCTATTACCGTCTAATTATAATATTCACCAATGATAACAACGAGGCTAACATTATAACAATTGTATTAACGAGTTATACAGAGTTTCGTCTTAACCTCGGAATCTTCAACGAGCGACACGTGCTCCTCGTTATTACTGCTCTCTTCCT
>OVBJ01003983.1:0-10140 GCA_900406535.1 Noccaea bulbosa | reverse complement strand
AGAAAATGTGCTATTGTGATATGCTATGAATGCCCATATTTGTTGTAGTGATTGTTAAACCCTGCCCATAGCTCTAATTTATCCTCATCAGAGTTTCATTTCCGTTTTTACTTTGTTTCTTTTCAGTTCATTTCTGCTTATTTGAGTTTTTGTTCTTGTGCAAGAATCGTGTCACTCGCTCGAGCCAGCACACTTGCTCTGCTCGATCGAGCTTTTCGGCTTTAGTTCTTGTTTCATTTAGTTGCATTTTCATTACCTTATTGCATTTACTTTCTTTATTTACATTTCATTGCATTAGGTCGATAGTTTGTTACATATTTCATCCCCCATTGTCTTGACTTGCATAAACATCTGCATAGTTCTACAGCGTATGCATTGACTCCCATTTGGATTGATACCTCAAATACTACATCGACGTGATTATGATTTGAGTTAATTGATATATCTCTTTGCATTTGCATTCATACTTGTGTTTGCACCTGCACGACAAAATCCTAGTATCAGCGGTGCCGCTCCAAACTGAGCCACTGGCTAAACCGCCAGCCAGCTGAACCGCTACTATAACCATAATATTCACTACGACCAACCTGCTCACGCTGGTCTTCCACAATAATTTTCGCTAGTTCAACTAGCTTCGCCCTCAAGGCATAACTGAGACCTCTACACTGAGTCGAGACACTCAACCGAAGTCTTCTCAAGAAACTCTATACAAGAACCCGCTCGTCCTTTAAAGTCTTCACAAGCCGCTGGACTCCACATCGTACTCCTATACTGACTCCTCTCCTTGAGATAGTGCTATAAACCTCAACACTGAAGGCGATCCCGCGCCTCCTGAGGGGAGTACTTGGCGTTAACTCCACTAGGAATTTACTACAAGTCTACACTACCCTCCGAGCTTCAAAAGCCCTCCACCACACAACGTGCCTCACTACCGAGATAATGTACCGCTAACTGCACCTGATACCCCTCATGATATCTGATAGACCGGAAACACCGTTCCAGTCTCAAACGCCACTCAATGGCCTCCCCAGGCCCAACTCTGCCCTCGCAGAAAATGCGTAACACACCTCCGCAACTGCCCCATCAACACTAGACAGGCGGACACTCACCAACTACAGCCTCCTGCTGTTCCGCAACTACAGCCCATGCTGTCCGAAAACTGCTGCCCACTTCTTCTAAAACCCAGTCCATTTATGTTCAAAAACCCGTAGCCTCATGCTGCCCAACAAAACTGGCACCCACCTGTGCCCCGGCCACTTGAAGCACACCCGGAGCCTACTCTGGAACCGCTGATGGAAAACGTGAAAACATCTGCGTCAGTAACCCAATAACCCGGTCACTACGACCCTGAGTTGGAGCCGCACCCCCATCTGGGCCGCCCCAACTCACGTGCCACCACCGGCATCCAAACTGGCCTCACCGCCAATCTCGCTAAAAATGTCTGGCCACTGACGCATACGCCTCACTATGCGCTGCACTCTTTCCCGACTCAGCCGCTACTCCACGATCATAACTCCGGTCTCCACAGCCCGCAACTCGGCCACCACGGCCCGCAACTCGGCCACCACGGCCAACTGCTCTGCCCTCACTGGCAACCACTCCGCCACTACAGGCAACCACTTTGCCACTATGGGAAACAACACTACCAAGACCTCTAACGCTGTAATCTCTAGTACCTGCATCCATCTCACTGTTCTCCAAAGAATAGTAGACAATCAAACTAGAAACAGCACAAAACAAACCATAAAAATATCCAAACTCACTTACCGCAGAATACTGGAAGGCCGAGAGGATGATACTAGACTAAACTGACTAAACCACTATTAATCAATAAACACATAGTTCAGTTCACCAAATACTAACAGTCCTAAAACTGTAAAAGCTCTAATACCAAAATAAAACAACCGGTNAAAAAAAAACAACCGGTTTTTTTTTTTTTTTTTTTTTACTTAATAACAATACGTAATTCTCAAAAGAAATCAATAAATAAGTAAATCAAATAATCAATTCAGTTCAACAAATAACACCAATGACATAAGTAACTCTAGAAACCTAAACACTATGTTTGCCATTTATTGAAATAAAACTAGCAACCTAAAACTGATGCTTTACTAGCCACTCAATAATAAGCGAAACAAGCATCCTATCATCCTCATTGTCTCTCGGCCTCATTCTGCTGTGAAACATTCCTGTTACCTGCCTGCAACACATTGGAATAGAGATGCGTAAGTATTATCATAAATACTTAGTGAGTGGCTCATTCTGTCTACATGCCATGTACGTCAACCACTAGAAAATATAGCAAGCAATAACAGCCATAACAATAGCAGCAATGATCAACAAAAGACAACAGACTCGCAACAACACAAGTGTCGATCGACACCTCCACTGGTGTCGATCGACGCCCTGCTAGGTGTCGATCGACGCCCTGCTAGGTGTCGATCGACACACCCAAGTGTGTCACTCGACACTAGCTCCCCGGTGTCGCTGGACGTCGCCCCGACGCCTCAACACCAATAGCAATGAAACGATACAGAAATCACAGAAAAACAAGCAATCAAGGGGATTCAACACCATAAACGATTATAAACTCGAAAAACACGAAGAACAGCTCAATAACACAACTTAAAACTCAGATCTCAAGGAAACTCCAGTGATTAACGGACCCACAGTCATGCACTCACCTCGACAACAGATCGAACAATGGGAAAAGAGAGAAAACGATGAAGAGTAACTACAGCGATAAACAGTAACTCTGACGATGTACATTAACTCCGATTTCAAAACTCCCAAAAATTTCCTCCTTTTCTCTCTGAAAGTTTATGTCTCGAAAACTGTGCCATCTGCGCGGTTACAGTGCTTTTAAATCGAGAACTAGGACTTCTTCGCCTAAACCAGCACAAACCAGCAATCACTCAAATCAAACCGGTCGAATTTCCAATAACCGGTGTCGATCGACACCACTCATTGGTGTCGGTCGACACCATTCGACCAAACAGACAATTCGACGCGCAATTGGTGTAAACCAAAAATCGATTCAATAATCGGTGTCGATCGACGCTCCCATTGGTGTCGCTCGACACTAGTTATTCAAAAGCGGTTTTACACGTTTTCTTCGCGATGCTAGAACCTTAGACCGACTGCACAACAATCAAACAAGAACATGCACAGTCAATCCTCAGTTCACACCTCTAAAAGCATGTGCAAACTTCCAAACCCCTAGTATCGTCCGACCCCACTTCCAAAACAACACTTTAGGTTGGCGGATATTACAATTATGTTATCAAAGTTGACAATATTGTCAAAAAACATATATGTACGAACATAACATAATTGTTATGTGTGTTAAAGTTTTCACTTGGATGGTGTAAACTAATAGTTAAAACTCTATAAGTTTAAAGTTTAAGTGGCTGTCACTTTGATGATTTTTTATGCAAATTTTTCAAACTTTATATGTCATCTTATTAAACGTATAAATTTAAGGAAAAATAAATATCTTCTCTTCTTTGCGTTTTAGGCTTCTTCATTCGAGAAGCACTATTAGTATTGTCTTATCGTCGGTCTTCATTATCCATTTTCGAAAATATTGTTTTCAGTTCCTCAATCTCAGTGTCAGTTTTAGAATCTTGGGCTTGCTTTAGAAACTTGACTTGAATAATCAGTGTTTTCGGCCAAAAGAGGGGGTGAGAGATCAAGTCTGAAGGTTATAGAGTTTCCATAGTTGAAGGTGTTGAGTCCCAATTGCTGGCTTCGATTTGACTTAGGAATGAGCAGCGGATGTACATATTGCTAATTAGATAATAAGTGGATTGAAAGGCTCATGAAGCCATTGTCGCAGCAGCAAAGACTCATGTCTCACAGATGTAGGAGAGGAATACACGGAAGGTAAGAGCCTTTGATTTCGACCGTACTAGCTTTAATCATTCAACATGATTATTTGGTTTCTCTCAATACAACTCTGCAGCAATATTCTCTCAATACAACTCTGCAGCAACAACAACCAGTTGGATACCAAAAGCCCAAGCTGGCTTTCGTAAGCACTTAAGATTAAATGAGTGGTTGATACACTTAATTCATTTTCTTGAGTCTGGTGCCTGCATTAATGAGGTTTTCTCTTCTTAAGGGTTTTATCGATTGTTAGCTGATCCAGAACAGCTTCACTCATACCAAATGATTATTTGGTTTCCCAAAGTACAATTATGCAACGTTTATCATTGTGAAAGTCCAATAAAGTTTCCATTGCAAATGAACAAGTGAGTTTTGAGATTCTCCCATGGTTTTCAGATTCTCCCATGGTTTTAAGTATCATATAACATTTCAGCTAGTTACAAAACCCTAGACTAATTCTCTTGCAAGAACTCATAGGTGTTCATTGGTCCTCGGCAACGGCACCAAAAACTTGATCGTGGGATCAGGTTTTCCCAATTTCTATCCCTGATTCTGCAAGTGCACATATCAGAAGTAGTAATGGGTATCAAACACAAGGACCAGATTGCACACAAAAAGGTGTGAGTTCGAGATTGAGCTAGGGCCAAAAGTATAGAGTTGGTTTGATTTTGGCTAAAACAAAATAAGGAAAGCAAGCAATTGAATAAGTAAAGATGAAAGCAATAAGAAGGAGAAAGCTAAGCAATAGGATAATCTCTATATGAGTAATTCAAGCAGCAAGTTCGATTGATTAGGGTTCCTAAGAGTAGGATACAATCTAGAACTCAAGACATTAATATATGATCTTTCCATTGTCGTGGCTCCGACCCCTTTGTTACTATCTAATCGCTAAACTTTTGGTATGTCCTTAGATGATTAAATCAAGCATTAATTCAAATGAGTCACAACCTACAAGTAGATCAACTATCGCAGTCTAAAAGAGATTACCCACCAATTTCTAGTTCAGGCGAATGGTTCATCACTCTCGTGGCTCAAATCTACCTAAGATCATATGTTGATTGGCCAGATCAACACCAAGCTTTGCACACGAGTAAAGGTGAAGAGTTTATGTAAAACTCTAATTTATTGTACATTGATTATCAAGCTAACATGAATACTATCTTTTGATCTCCTATTACTTAACAATAAAACTACTCAAACATAGAGAAGGAAATAAAATTCATATTCATAAGAACAGAGATCCAAAATCCTCTCTTGTAAGAGAACAATTAAAGCAAAAAAAAATCAAAGGAACTTTATTAAAGATGTAAAGCAAATTGTGGTCTCTCTATCCCCCTCTTGAGTTACAAAGTTAAAAATATGTATTTATAATGCTCTAAGTCTTGAAGAGCGGCTAAACCTAGTTCTTGAAAGTCGGCTAAAGATTTGGGCTTCAATGTAAAACGGGCTTCAAAAATGACTTTAGGTCGACCAGACCGTTCAGACGGTTGGTCGGTACGTGCAGCCAAGAGTCGGGTCGTGTTCGGCCATCGGTATAGTCGGTACGATCCTGGCCGGATGGTTGTGCTCTCGGTCGTCGGGATCGGCTGGGCGGATAAGTTTGGTTGCACGATCGGGTCGATCGCAGGACGATAGGCTCCTGGTCGGATGGCATGGTCGTGCAGATATGAGGATCGTGAGAAGCGAGCAGGTCGAGCGTGGGACGTTGCTTCTCGGGTCGGACGGTATGTTCCTGTGGGCAAGCTAGATGTTGGAAGGGAACGGGACGATGCTTCCCGGGTCGGTTTGTGCGGTTGGCCATACGCATGTGGTAGGATGCAGGACATGGGAAGACCGTGGGGCGATAGATCCTGGGTCGGCCAGTCCGTTCGGTTGAGTCGTGGGACGGTACGTTTGCGGTTTCGGCTATATGGACCAGTCCTCACTAAAATGATCATAACTCCATTTCTACTCGTCCAAATTGTGAAAATCCAATTGCATTGGAAAGCTGACTCACTCAGGAATCACGACAAAGTGGTCTTGATGAAATAAATTGAGTAGAATGTTTTAAAGCTCTTCCCAAAGTTGGGTATGGAACTGGTTTGAAGTCCTTTTCCTATGTTTTGCTCCATAATTCACCTTTTGACCTAGAATAACTCTCTGCACTATAACTCCATAAAAAATACCTTTTAAGTCCATAATACACTGGAAAACCATATATAAAGCATGTAAAAAGCATGTAGAATAGAGGTATATCAGGTCCACACGAGATCTTGCAAGTAAGGGCTTTAGTTGCAAGCATTATCAAATGTCATTTATGGTGTCCTCAATCGATGATCTCGTTTTCCTCTTCTCCTGTGATGTGGGTGGTTGTGAAGATCTATAAGCAAGGGGATCCCTTCTTGTGGAATTCTTCCTTTTATCCTTGTCGTGAGCCTTGGGTCTCTACTGCGGCCACTTCTGCTTTTACTCTCATCCCAAACCATTCTTGGGTTGGTTTCTCTTGCACCAAAAATGGCCAAGGCATTGATGTACTTGGAGTTGGCCGCCTTTGCGTCCTTTGAAGCTCGGTCTCTTTCTTCCATGTCCGCCAAGCATTTGGTGAGATTCATGACTTCCTTAGAGACTCCTCCGGTTGTGTTATGTAGTCCCATAGTCTTCTTACTGAGATCTTGATACCTCTTATCTATTGAGAAGTGTAGATCAAAGATTGATACCTTAAGTTGTTTTTACCCTTCCACCAACACTTGTATTGTTGAATAACATTGCCTCTCCTTTAGGCTAACCTCCACCACTTTCTTCTTAGTTTGATGGGCTACAAGAGTGATTGAATTGAGGCTCTCGGTGGTTCCATTGAGGTTGTTATCCAAGCTTGTGATCTTCTCATCTAGGTGGTCATCCATCTCCTTAGTGGCAAGATTCATGTTGCAGATCGCCCTTGTGTTGTCTTTGACGGTTTCGGCTTATTTCTTTAGCTCCTCCTCCACTTCTATGCATCTTGATTCCACTCTCTCTATTTGGTCATAGAGGCTCCCAAACTTTCAATCAAGGTCATACCTCATAAACTCTAACCTTGATCCAAGATCTTGGTTGGATTTTCTTTGGCTTTCCATGAACCCTTCTAGCATAACTTTGAGATGGTTATCTCTCTGCCTGTTAAGGACATGGTCATGGTATGTTGGCAGGTCCGGGCGTAAATGATATCATCATATTTTACATGTTTTCATTGAGTACGAGGTGGTTGACCCGCGCCTAGCGCGGGTGCGAGCTACTTATGAAAAATAAAATTTAAATTTATTGTTTTAAAACAAATTATTCATTTTTTTTTAAATAGCAAAAACAAAAACTCCTAAATAATCATACCAAACCAAATATTTAAAGTAATATACCACATTAATCAATTTAATACTCCAAAGAGTGTTTATATTTTTGTGTTTTTGTGTTTTTTTTCAAAACTTTTATGATATTTAACCATTTAGTGTAATGAACAAAATTGTATAAGTTATTATAAGATTATTATTTTTAAAAGAACATACTAAAATCCAAATATATAATCTTCTTTATCGTCAACGGCTTATCCGTTTTCTTCTTTTTTCCAACGATTTGTATTTATCTTCTCCTTTATCTTTCACTTTTTTTTTATCCTCGTTTCTCATTATTATTCTTCTTACAGTTCGTCTATATATCCTATGAATCTTTTTTTTCTTCATGTTCTTCTTCCTCGGTTATTTTTTTTGTCTTTTCTCACTTTTGGTTTTTATTTGTTTTTATTCGTCATTTTCTTATTAATCTTCAATTTTAATTTGTCGTTTTTTACTTCTGATTTCTCTTGTTCCGATTTTTCTTCTTCTCTAATTCTCCTTTTCTTCTCCAGGTTTTTTTATCTTCTTTTTATTCCAATCTTTATTCATCATTGCTTTTATTTTATTCCTGTTCTTTTTCAATTTTATCTTCTTCATCTTCTCACTTTCTTCATTATCTATACATACCTCCTTTCTAATCTAACTTAATAGTACAAAAGCTGGCTCTTTCATGAAACAAAACACCCGCATAGCTTACAACTATCTTTATCTTCCCCAACTTCTTCTTCATTAGCGTTGTATTCTTCTTCGACCTATTATTCTCTCGTAGCTCATGAAAATTAATCTTAATTTATAATTCACTGAATTTGGTGCCTTAAGAAATTGGATTCTCATTTAATTAATCTTGATTTATTTATACAACCATCTAATTAAGTATTTATCAATTCGTTTGATAGTTTAGAATTTTAAGGCTTCGTGAAATATTTTTTTTATCTTTATATAATCAAGATCTTTTAAAAATGTTACAATTATTTTCTGATTCTGGATTTTCTTTTATTGTTTTAGTTTTTATATTGTGAATGTAATTTGTAATGGTAAATATAAATTAATAATCAATGATTGTTAATTTTGAAATTATTCCATTTTAATTCAAAATTTTAAAAATGCACCTAAAACTAAACCCTACACCCATCAATATAAACCATACTCCCTAAACCCAAACCCCCACATTAACTCCTCCCCTCAACCTCCCCCCACCCCCCTCCCTCCCTCCTACCCCCACCTACCTTCCCCCCTCCCCTCCCCCCTAAAACGCACACCTGAACTTCACATTACAAATTCGTTCTCGATTTACTTTAATTTTTTATTGTTTAAAAAAGAAGTTGTTTTTTGTGTTTTTAATCGGCAATATTAGTGTAGTGAAATATTTCTAAAATGCACCGAAAATTAAATCATATACCCATCAATATAAACCCTACATTATAAACCTTCCTCCCTTTTAAACTGTACACCCTAACCTTGTAGCAATTTGGTGGTCCCACATCTTGTGCGGGTACAATATTTTTTAAATACGTTAATTAATTAAAGATTTTACTAACATAAATAGTAGAATTTATGATTGTATTTATCATTTTTGTTTTCGTCGACTTCTTATTTTTGTAATCTTGATGTGTCTTATTTGTCTTCTCTTTCCCATTCTCTACATAATATTTCTCATTCGCTTAGAGAGATACAAAAAATTCTCACTTCTTGTTTTTTTTTTCCTCTAATTCTTCTCCAATTATTCTATCTTCTTATTTTTCTTTAAATTTTATATTCGTTATTATCATCTTTTTATTCTTTCTTCTTCCAATTTTTGTTATTCCATCTTTTTTATGTCTTGTATCCTCCAATTCACTATTCTTCTTTTTCTTTTTATTTTTCTTTACATTTTTTTTTCAGTTTTTCTTTTTCCTTATTTCCCCTCTCTCTATCTTTATCATCTTATGTGACATCATATTATTTTTATTTTTATTTATCTCTTATATGTCTTTTTTCTCTTCGCATTCTATTTTTTCTTCTTTGATTTCTTTCTCCTCATGTTTGAGTTTTCTTGTTCTTCTCCATATTTCCATCTTCTGTTTCACCATCCTCTATCCTTTTACTCATGTTTTTATTTGTTCTTGTGTACGTTTTGTATTTCACCTATCAATTCACCTTCATATAGTTGAGATTTTTAAAAAATCTAATGTTTTTGTTATCTTTTGATTCTAGATTTGCTTTAATTTTTTTAAGTTTTTTTCTTTTTGTTAATGTAATTTAGAAAGTTAGCTATAAAGTTATAATCAATGATTTCTAATTTTGATATTTTTCATAATAATTCAAATTTTTAAAAATGCACCAAAAACTAAACCCTACACCATAAATATAGACCCTACACCCTAAACCCAAACCCCACATTGTAACACTACCCCCCTAAACGACCCTACACCCTANACTTTAGATGCACATTCTCTACCCTAAACCCAAAAGTATTAAACATACACCAAAATATAATTTATTATAAAGTAAACCAAACATAATTAGCATCGATTGTTTGTAGATAATAAATCTAAATAATATCCAATAAAAGGTTTAGAAACAACGAAATAATCACTTAAACTATGTATTGCTTGTCGTCTATTTTTTATTGCTTTGCGAGGACCCATTTCACCTGTCACAATGTCACTATGATAAGAACTCTCACTTGTTGAAGAAAAGAGGCACACAACAGTTTTTTATATGAAAGATTACACAAATTGATTAATGAAAACAAAGAAAAAAAGAGAAACTAAGAAGAACGCGAGAGATGATTGAAAAAAGGTTTTGAAGGTGAAGAAGAGACCAGTAATCCATGATAATCTTTTTCAATCTCGCTTCCAGCCGCAGATATAGAGAAGACCTCTCAAATCCTTGCTTGTCGTGCACTGGTTCTATGAAGTTTGCTTCAACA
>OVBJ01003982.1:0-10151 GCA_900406535.1 Noccaea bulbosa | reverse complement strand
TTATGAACCGGGTTCAACCCGGTTGAACCAAATTGAACCATGACCCGGATGTTTATCCGGTTCGCCTTCCGGTCCGGTTTTAATAACATTGCTAAAATGTTATTTTCATTGATTCTTATGAGGAACAAGAAAGTCAAATCTGCTACTGCTTACTTTTACTGGAGGCGCTGCACCCCACTGAATACCAGAGTCCAGCAAATAATTTGTTGCGGCTGTTCTCATCAAGTTTGCCTGAGTACAAGAAATGTATATATGCAAACTTTAAATGGAAGAACAATCCTTTTTTTCCATTGTTCAATGGAGGTGCATCAATTCTCCAACACACAGCGACATCAGTAGTAAACTAACCTAGCAGATTAAACGTTACCTTAGCAAAAGTGTAATGTTCGAGGACCTTCTCTCCAAGACCAGAGAAAGACATTGTTAGATCTTGAAGATCACTGCTGTCTTCATCATTTCCCCTGCAAAATTTTGTTTAGAAGATGAAGACATTGGTACTAACTATCGTGGTTAAGACTTGAAACAACTAAGCATGACTGAGTTTTTCCAGCTTCTCTACCGTTTAAAAAGGGCACCAATGAAGTCAGATAAGAAAAAGACCCACCTGGACTGTAACCAGGTATATTTGTACTTGTTGTAAAGCTCAGAGGCAAGTTCGTCTTTGCAATAACCTATATTACTTACGATCATCAACAACTTCCTGTGAGGATCAACAACACTTTCGGAATCATTGATTGATGTTTCTTCCTGGTGGTCGTTGGAATATCCATTCTGCCAACTCTCTCGCTTTGAGGTGCCTTGAGAAAGGTCAGCACCAATTTGCTCCAAGTGTGCTGATATATGCAAGAAGCAATTAGCATAATCATCGTCCACTCTGTGCATCTGACTCTATCCGCATAAAAAGGCTTACCAGCAAAATCCAGGAAGCAGTTCAAAAAGGCAAGTCTAACAGATATCAGGATTTCCTCAATGTGGGAAAACATATCTTCTGATCTAGAAGCTTCACCTTTTAAAGACAGAATCATCCTGGGAAAAAAAAGCATATCTAGAAATCAGTTGTACACAATTGCATATGCAGTTCTCTAAATATATTTGAACCGCATTTATGGTTAATTTCTAGAGTATCATAATTCATAATATGACAGACAAGTTCTGAAATCTCACATGAGATAGCATGTATCATATTCTTCACATGGAAACTAGTCGTATGAAAATAATTGGTGATTATGGTACGGACAACTAAAATCATAAATAATAGCTCTTTGGCAACGGCCGTCTTGTTCTCTAACTAGAGACAGAAGTAGAACATACCCTAGATTATTGTCTAGGTGAAATCGTAGATATCTAGAACTCTTACAAGAGCCAAAATTCGTAACTATTAAAGCACACAAGGCTAGGTATTTGTATATATGTACATGTAACTGCAAGATGCTAGAAACTTACAGATTAATTTGTTTCATCCCAGAGACGATAATTGAACGGAATGCAAGGGGCAGGTAAGAGATGCAATATGGAGATCTATTCCTTTCAAGAATAGAAACTGGGATCCACGTCTCCTCCTTTGATATTCCTTCTGTAGACGCCCTCATCCAAGAGCAAAGCCTTTGGATGTATATTTTAGTGATTTCCACCTTAACTTTTCTTAGTGCCATGACTGCCAGAACCAAAAAGTGTATACAGAATCTCAATATACTTTAGCGAAACAACAAGCTCAAGCTTCAGAAGAAATTCAAATACCAGCACTATGGGGAGCTGACTCTTTCGCCTCAAAAGCTTGGCATGCTTTTGATACTTCTTTGATGGTATCACTCATGTATGGGTGGAGAATGTATGATTCGTCAAAATTATGAAATGTGCTTTGCACCTACATAAGCAATACGCAGAAGAAAAAAAGTATTAGAACCACCAATGCATGGAACAGACGACAGGGTTCATCTTTCTAGTATGGCAAAGAAAAACTCTATGGAGAGGATCAGTAGACAGAAAAGAGAGTCAAGGAGATGACCTTTGCTTCATAAACAGAAATGGTATTGCATATCATCCCTGCAACTTCTTCCAAAGAATGACTTGAATACCTTGCCTCTTCAACCTTCTCCTCAGCTTTGCTGGCTGAAGTATCATTTACTTGGGAAGACTGAATTGGTAGAATTCAATAAAAGTAAAGATTAACCTCCATTTGAATAAAATTTTCAATACGAACTACCCTCAGCATACGAAATAGTTAATCTCCTGCAAGATCAGAGCACAGAGGTAGGAGTTTCATGTACCTTGGCAAATTTCCCACTAAAAACAGAAAGTGCTGTTTTCCAAAACGCAGGAAGATGATATACGACTACAGCAGTCAATCTTTTGATGTATCGTACCCTCAAAGCATCATTTTCTTTGCCGGCTGACTCGACTGATGGTAGGTCAACTTGACCGTGATTATTTTCCATAAAAGACGTGTCATCTGACTGAAGGATTAAAGAAAGTACGAATTGTTATCATCTTTAAACCTGAATCTTGCTTATTGCAATAATATAGCTGCCCTCACAGTTGAACTCACAAGTTGAACACCATTTTGTTGAATTTGTTGCCATTTCGCGTCAGAGAGAGCTCTCTCATGCACCTGGTTGCGCAAAATTTCCATCCTTGCTTCATGATCAAATGTATACTTCTCAAGCAGCTCATGGATCCTGTGATTCTGATAAAAGAAAGAACCAAGCCAGAAAACCTTATATACTTACTACAAAAACAAATCAGGAAACTATACATAGTGTGTGTTTCTAAAAATGTATAGTGCAGAGGCTAAGAGTGCCACCTTCGGATATTAAAATCAAAACAATCAGAAATCCAGACACTGCACTAACGTACGAAAGTCACAGAGAAAAGGGCAACAACGTCTAACACACTGACCTGAACATTTAAGTAATGCCAAACAGGATCCGATTCGGGCTCCAGCTCCAGCAAAAGCCTCACAGTGTTTTCCAGCTACATTAAGCAAACAATTTTAGCATCAACCAGAGGAAGATAATGGAGAGAAAACATACATGAATCTCTATTACAAACTATAATTGGCGACTCAAAGTCTTACAAAAGGGAAGCATGGGAACTTCACTAATTGTACACTTGGGAACTGATAGTGATATTATAACAAAATAAGCAGGCCATCCTTAAGTTATATAAATGATAGACTGTTCACTCCATTAATGTTTTACGTTAGAATGGAAGTGGTGGTAGTTAACTTACAGTAGTAATATCTATTTTCGGATCTTCCATCGTTCTGTAGAGGGTGCCTTTAAACTCCTGCACCACTTTCTCAACCTCCTCGAGTACGCGCTTGAGTATATTTACCTGTAAGCAACGTGTTACTCTATGCTTTCAAGAACTTTGTAATACAAGTGAAGAATATTTTAACAAGTGAATACTGGGAATAACATTAGTGGTAACTGTCTGAAGAGTGTGTGATCAATAGGGCAAGCAAGCATACATGAGAAGGGAGAGCAATAGACTTCGCCTTCTTGTATTCCCGAACAGCCAAATCATACTCGCCTTTGCTAATACTGCTACGAATTATACTGGGTAAATTGAAAAGTGTACGGAATCTCTGAAGCATTCCTTGTACAGATCTGATCTTCTCAGCTTGGGCCTAAGAATAATTGTGAAAAAAAGGCTTAAGCAGATAGCAAGAGGTGGTTCAACACCAGAAGCCAATAGTATGTGACCCTACCAACTTGTCTCTCAAAAAGTGGCTCAAAAGCACGATTAGCCCGTGATGTAACACTCTTCATACAATTGAACAAATGAGTAGTTCCTGATCCTTCTGGGTCATCTTCAATCCGTTTTAGTTTGATTCAAATCTATACAGAAAGGTAGTACTATTCACATCAACAAGAGAGAAGATCAAAGTAAAAATAAGCCACCAATGACCAAGTCGACTGTAACAATACATACCATCAATTGTTGTTTTACACGAGACGAAGCAGTCGACATTATCTTTCACCAATTGCTTCCTTTGTAAACTACGGCCCTTTAAGTCACTTTTCAGGGCAAGGGCACCAGATTCCAAGTCTGCTGCACTTGTCTCTTGGTGAATGCGAGAAAGAAACAGCTTGGGATCAAAATGGTCAGAGATGTACACCAACTTTTCTGCAAATTCTCAGGAGTATAATTCAAATTTAGAAAACCAGAAGCTGTACATCTAGCACGGCCACAGAACGTTAAGCTAATCATCAACTGGTCATGAAAGAAATACATACCCCGAAGAGCATTATCCACTCTCTCAGTTTTTGAAAGACATTCTGATGACTCAGTGATTAGTCTCAGTGTCTTGTTATCTATTATCCTACGAGGTACACAAAAAGCCATGTTTAGAGACGCCCTACCATATCGTGTTCTCAGAGCAGCACAAACGAGAGGGAGTACCCTAATTTTTAGAGGATCAATGCATTCCATGCCATGAGGGAATGATTGCAAACTGGTAAGAGCCACTTTCTTGCCAGCTCCAGATACCTTCCGCTCAAGCTTCTCAGTCGCGGACGTTGCTGTTCTCGACTCCCGCATATCACGAACTCTGCGGGCAAGCTGCCAAATGTCATCAGCATTTTAAGTCAAATGTTCACATTTCCAACTAAATCTCGGAATATCCAGGGTCATACAACTGACATCACATATACCAATTTTTTAGATTTCAAATTCGCAACAAACACAACTACAGCCAAAAGAAAATTCAATTCAAGTTCTTATTTCGAAACTTTTACGCATTACCTTACCAAAAGCAACAAATTGAAGTTATATTCAAATGTGATAGATAATTAGATACCATACTTCAGCTTCATTTACCCGTTTCCAGCAATCGGGCTCCCCTCCATCCCAAGCTCCATCATCTTCCTTCCGCGCTCTTCCTCTCTCCTTGCCACTGCCGCCTCTTGCTCTCCCTCCTCCACCGTCAGCACCACCCCTTCCCCGATCGTTCCCTTCATCCTCATCCCCGCTTGAGATGCTGAGCAATTCAACCTCCGATTCATCGTCCTCGTCCATCCACGGCTTTCTTGCCGCCGCCGCACCTCCCATCGACTTCTTCGGAGGAGGTGCAGCCGGCTTCTTCTGTTGTCGTGGCTGCTGCACTAAATTGGCGACGGGCTTGCGGGAATTGGCGGAAGGAGGCTTCTGATAGGTAAGATCTCTCTGAGATTGCTCTTTCAACGCCATTTGAAGGAGCTCATCTTCGTCTAGATCGTCACTGTCGCTCGACATTTCTTCGCGGAATCAGATGATCGTCTGTCTCTTCCTCCCTTGAGCTATTGCAGAGATCTGTGCAGTGTTTGACTAATTTGAATTTTGTGAACCTTTACAGAGATTTCTGACCTTTTTATTTTTCCTGTGGGTCGAATGTTTCTTCTCTCTTTAATTTTCCTTTTTCAATTTACTAGTCTCCATTTAGTATGGTGCANGGGAAAAAAAAAAAAAAAAAAAAAAAAAAAAAAAAAAAAGGTCTCCATTTAGTATAATAATTCAAAATTTAAAAATATCAACTAGGGGAAGCAAGAAACGCTGCCGTTTGGCTATTTAACATAAAATCCGTATATATAAAGCGTTCGAAACCAATAAAGCGTTGAAAACCCTAGAATTCCAAACTTCTCTGCGACGAAGAACTTTACCTGTTTACTCAATCTCCCAGGAATCCTAATCTTCTTCGGTGACTCCTTTGCGGTTCCGTGAATCTTCCCGGTTTGTTTTTGCCTAATATGAATAGAAGCAGATCAAGGAAAAAGGTAATTTTCTCTTCATCCATCATCGCTCTGATATTAAGTGGGATATTCTTTTGATTAGTTGCTGTTGATTCTAGGGTTATTGTAGTTGTTGAAATCTGATAACTTTTTTGTTTATTGGGGTTAATCACAGACCATACTCATCTTTAATTTCTATCAATGGATCGGAACGAGCCGAGTGCGTGCGGTGGAGACGACGAAGATCATCCCTCTGTTGTCTCGTCTATGGGAGGTAAAGAATCTGAGGAAGAGAAAGTTGTGATTACTGGAAAGAGTAATAAGAAGAAGAAGAATAATAAGAAGAAGAAGAAGAAGAAGAAGGAGGATGGAGAAGAAGAGCCCAAGAAGGAAGATGCAAAAGTCCCTAAACATGTTCGAAAGATCCAAGAGATTATTGCGCGGCGGAAAGATGCTGAAGAGAAGAAGATGAAGGAAGAGGAAGAGAAACTGAGGAAAGAAGAAGAGGAGCGCCGCGCAGAGGAAGTGCGAGAGAAGGAAGCTGAAGAGATTAAACAGAGGGAAAAGCTGAGAAATAAGGAGAAACTGCAGAAGAAGAAGCAAGAGGGCGGGTTTCTAACAGAAAAGCAAAAGAGAGATGAGTCTTTCAAGAACAAGGTGGCAGATCATAAAAACGGCGAATCCTCAAAGCGTCCCGTTTATGCCAACAAGAGAAAACCAGCTCATCGCGCAAAAGCAAACGACTCTGCTTCTGTCCAGGTGAAAGATGATGCAGAAACAAGGGATGATCATGCACATGAACCAGCTACTTTTCATGAAAGGATTGACCGAATAGAATCAACAGACGTGGAGGAGAAACAAGCAGCTGCTGATGGAACACTGAAGAATGATGATGAGCAGGATGATTGGGAAGCGGACTCTGTTGATTCCAACATAATGTGTGATTATGATGATGAGAAAGAAGAACCTCAGCCTGTGGTTAAGGAAGAGTTTAAAGACACTGCGTCAAAGGCCGAAGTTGCAGGCATTCCAACAACATCTGCCAAAAATGCTATGCCAAAAGATGCTTCTAAAAGGGGTAAAGGCTCAGTAGTGAATGAAGAAAGGGAAGAAAATCTTCGCTCTCCTATTTGCTGCATCATGGGTCATGTTGATACGGGTAAGACAAAGCTGTTGGATTGCATCAGGAGAACGAATGTTCAGGAAGGCGAAGCTGGAGGTATTACTCAGCAGATCGGTGCAACATATTTCCCTGCGGAAAACATCCGTGAGAGGACCAAGGAGTTGAAAGCTGATGCAAAGCTTAAGGTGCCAGGTCTGTTGGTTATTGACACGCCTGGGCACGAGTCATTCGCGAATCTTCGGTCAAGGGGCTCGAATCTGTGTGACATTGCAATTCTAGTGGTTGACATAATGCATGGTCTAGAGCCACAAACCATAGAGTCTCTAAATCTCTTGAGGAGGAGGAACACAGAGTTTATTGTTGCCTTGAATAAGGTGAGACTTGTTGTCACTCTTCTCGGATGTGGTTGTCTTTTTTTCTTTTTTTTTCTTCTATTGAAACTGATGTGCGGAAATTTAAAAACTTCCAACTTTCAGGTTGATAGGCTATTTGGGTGGAAAACAAGCAAGAATGCTCCTATCAGGAAAGCAATGGAGCGTCAATCGGTAGATGTGGTTAAAGAATTTAACTGGAGGCTCACTGAGGTAAAAGTCATACGTCTAGAGATTTTGATGTAACGATTTAGGGTTGGATATGATGTGTACACATGTTATTAAACTTTACGTTTTTTCATGGGTTTTAATTTTCAGGTTATAACCCAGTTCAAAGAACAAGGACTCAACACTGAGCTTTATTACAAGAACAGAGAAATGGGAGAAACTTTCAGTATTGTTCCTACCAGCGCTACTAGGTCTGTTTTTTGTTTACAAACTCTAGAGGTTAACGTCCGTGCTAACTAATTATTGGATTAATTTTGGATGTTGATATTTTCAGTGGGGAAGGGATTCCAGACTTGTTGCTGTTGTTGATTCAGTGGGCTCAGAAAACAATGGTAGAGAAACTCACATATATTGATAATGTTCAGGTCTGTCTCATTCCTCTCTTTAGGGAAGGCTTCATTTATGTATTGCAATAATATCATTTCTTATCTTTTCTTGAAATGGTTGAAACAGTGTACCGTCCTTGAGGTCAAAGTTATCGAAGGCCATGGTACGACGATTGATGTTGTTTTGGTCAACGGTGTACTCCACGAAGGTGATCAAATCGTTGTTTGTGGGTCACAGGCAAGTAGAAACTTCGGTGGAAATATACCTAAACACATATCATGTGCCAAGTAAAGCTGTAAACTTGATGGATTTTGCTTTTGTTTTCTACTATTTCAGGGACCAATTGTAACAAGTATTAGATCATTATTGACTCCTCAACCTTTGAAAGAAATACGCGTGAAGGTACTTTCAGATAGTCCATTTCTTACCTTTTTGTTACTGTTATCCCTATGGTTTGTGTTAAAGACATTTCCTTTTTCATCCTGGTCTGATGTTTCAGGGTACATATATGCATCATAAAGAAGTAAAAGCTGCACAATGTGTCAAGATTGCTGCGCAGGTGATTTATCTCTTAAATAATCAACACCATTGTTTAATATGATTTGGAATTTGGAGCACATCCTGAACAAATGCTTCCGTGTATATAAAAAAGGGTCTTGAACACGCCGTTGCTGGTACTGCCTTGCATGTGACTAGACCTGGTGAGGATGTAGAAGAAGCCAAGAAAACAGCCATGGAAGATATGAAGTCAGTTATGAACCGGATTGACAAAAGCGGTGAAGGAGTTTATGTACAAGCTTCTACATTAGGGTCTTTGGAAGCATTGCTCGAGTTCTTGAAGTCCCCGGATGTGAAAATACCTGTCCGTGGTATTGGCATAGGACCTGTGCACAAGAAAGATATCATGAAGGCCGGCGCAATGCTAGAGAGGAGAAAAGAGTACGCTACGGTTTTGGCTTTTGACGTGAAAGTAACCACGGAGGCTCGCGAACTTGCGGACAAAATGGGAGTAAAGATCTTCTGCGCTGATATCATCTACCATCTGTTCGATCAGTTTAAGGTTTACATCAAGAATATCAAAGAGGAGAAGAAGAAAGAAACAGCAGGTGAAGTAGTTTTCCCATGTGTGCTTAAGATTTTACCGAACGGCGTTGTTAAATCTAAAGACCCAATCATTTTGGGAGTGAATGTCATCGATGGTATACTCAAGGTATATGCTATATTCTCATCATGATATATGTACACACAACATGCCCTTTGGATCTATCTAACAATGGGTCTTGTTGGTTTTTAGGTTGGAACTCCTATCTGCATACTCAAGAAGATTGAGAATTTAACAGAGTTTATGAATATTGGTCGCATTGCATCTATTCAGATCAACAATCAGCCACTTGACTATGCAAAGAAAGGCCAGGAGGTGGCTATTAAGGTAGATGAGAATCCCTTTTCTTCTCTTCATTGCTTAACCTTTTTATCTTCGCCGTTTTTAACTTGTATTGTTTTTTTTTTCCTGTTAGATTGATTCTAACCATGGAGAACAGAAAACGTTTGGGAGGCACTTTGGTTCAGACGACGAGCTGATCAGTCATATTTCTAGGCGATCCATGGACATACTCAAAACAAGTTACCGGGTAAGTTTGACAAGTCTTTCTTGTTCTCACCTTTGTCGAAAAGGTGATTGTGTCTGTGTTTTAAGCTCTAAACTGAAACCTGAAACCTTATTAATGCAGGATGAAATATCTGAAGACGAGTGGAAGCTTGTTTTGAAACTTCAGAAGCTGTTCAAGATTCTATAGAGATTCTCTTTTGATGCTTAAAGCAACAGAGACATCACAAAAGATTTTCAGAGAGAGATTTGAGATGGACATAAAAGCGTGTTCCTTTATTATTATTTTAAACTGCTGGTTTATTATTTTATCGGTTTTGAGATTATAGACTTTTTAAAAAAAAATTCAACTTCTCAGATAACAAAACTCCTATTTTTCTACATTTCTTTGGGTTAGACTTCCTAATATCTTGTACAACATGTACAGGATTTTGAATTATTGATGTCCACAATCCACATAATTCACAAGACTGTATGCAGATTATGTAGGATAATTTACATGAGTATAAACTATTTTGCTGTTGTAAGCATGAAAAGCTCTGAGTTTATGGATAAGTTTGTTCTGAAACATCAGCATGAGTTTGTTATATTGAAGAGAAGTGAGAACACAAAGGCATTGCTTTTGGTTGTCTGATTCTTGTCGGTAACACGTATTTTCTTGTCTCCGGTCATGTTTTGACGAATCTTGTGACATTTGTATTTGACATTGACTTTAGGTGATGCTATTATTTGCGCAACTAAGAGCATCTCCAACCCAGCCCCATTTTTCACCTTTATTGCCATTTTGA
>OVBJ01003981.1:0-10153 GCA_900406535.1 Noccaea bulbosa | reverse complement strand
AAAATAATCTATTTGACATGCACATCAGTAACTTATAATATATAGGGTCTCTCTCTATTTCGTAATGTCTTGTGAAAGTAAGTTGATTATAATATGCTATTTGTTTATTATCCCTACAAAGAAAACATATTAATTATCATTCACTTCACCATGATTGTTCGTATAAGGAATTAAGCATTTGATTAAAGTAAAGTTCCTAAATTTTAACTGCAGCCTACACTTTCTTACCATGAATCTAATGGGGATAAAAGGAAGAAGGAAACAATCCTTTTAAGGCACTGGAAGATATTGGCTTACGGACTTGAAGGAAAGGTTTGCTGCTTCTTAATATGACATATTTTGTTATTCAAGTAAGCTTTGTTCTTGGTTTGCAGGAACGGTATCTTTGAATTTCAATATATGTAATACACTTTGGCATCTTCCATACTTGATGGTTACTGGTCGTTCATTAAGACTTGAACTAGATGTAGCATTGCAGATTCAAACATGGAAATTGGGAAAAGGAAATTGATCCTCTCACCTTCTAAAAAGACTAAGAGGATCAGAGACGTGCAAATGGACAAGAAGAGAGTGATGTAAGAGAAGATCATTTAATTGTAGATGTTCTCACGTTTGTAGCTCTATGCTTTGTGGCAGCTAGGCAGTTCTATTACAACAATAGGAGATTAACGTCAAGTAGGAGATGGCGCAAAACTAATTCTAAGAGGTTTAATCTTCATTGACAGAGACCGGATACCTAAAGACTACTAAATTTGGAATTCATCCAGGATCGCAAGCTAAGTCAGGTGACATATTCAAGTAATCGAAATCCCAATAGTGGTAGTAGCATTGATTTACATAAATCTTCCACCGTGAGATACACTGAAAAGTGACGATGTTGGCATGTTGCTGTTTAAAGGAGGAATATCAAAACTGAATAAAGTTTTTTTTTTTTTTGGCTAAAGCTTAAAACTGAATAAAGTTTTTGTTATAATGTTATAGCTTTAAGAATTGAACTGAAAGTCTAAAACCATTGTAGATTAACAACAAAAGCCTAACATTATATTTTTCTACAAATATTACTTCCTGATCTTGGAAACTCACGATAGGGAAAAAGTTGTAGATTCAGAAAGGTAGAAGTAGGGAGGAGACTCTCAAATCATTTTTTAAAAAATCTGACGTAGAAAAATTAGTCTCTGAGAAGTAAGTCATTTATGAGTTCTCCATTTTCATGTATTCTGGAGTTATATATGTACTTCAACTCTTCAAGTGGGAAAGATTGCAGTCAAGTCTGTCGCTGTCGCAGTCTAAACGGTAGTGATATTGCAAGCTTGGGATTTTTTAGCCTACTTTTTCCTACGTAGCTTTCTTACAATCTTCACTATTTTTTTTTTTTTTTGTTAAAAACAATCTTCACTACTTCTGTTTGTTTGGTATAATATTATCTTAGCTCTTCTCTTTATTGTTTTGTTACTATGAGTAAACCATCAAGCTTGGTCCTGGCAGTTAGTGTCCTTTTACTATGCTATTTGCCGCAAAAAACAAAGGAGGAGTCACAAGTTAAGCGAATGAGCATATCGATGGCGTTTATTTGGTAGGAGGTTTATTATATGTTCCTCCTTATCAAACTCTTCTCTGATTAAATTGTTTTTCTTGAAATCAAAATTTGTTTTCTTTCTTTTTGTCTGGCGTAAAAAAAACAACGTGAACAATCTAACAAAAGATGGTAAAATAGTGAATAATGAGAAGAAAAGCTAGAAATTTCTACGAAAATATTGAGTTAGAGAGAGAGGCAAACATAAATAGAAGATAAATACTAATTAACATGTTGTTTTGCATTTAAACTTTTACCTTAGTTCTTTTATTTGTTTGGTTGCTTGATTTGAGTTACAAGAAGGTACAAAACGTATATTAGTCATTAGATGAGTGTGCGCGTAAGAGTGGGGAAAAAGCAAGTTTCAACCGTTCAATTAGCAGGAAAAAACTTTGGTTCTAATATAATTTTGGTCATATTAACTTCAGTGGGTGATGTGAAGTTTGACTTCTCATATTCATCACTCTAACATAATGGATTAGAGAGGAGATACATACAAAAATTAAACTCATTGGAGAACACCATTATTGCTCTAATCCTAACACTATTTTGAGTATTCTAGACATGTTTGTTTTGACTAACATAAATTATAAATTATACTATATATTATGGACCAATTTATACTTTAAAAAACCTTATAATCAAAATCAATGTTGAATACGTTTCTATATTTCTTATGTACAAAAATATGGTACAAAAATAATACCCTTCTAAAAATAATTCACTTTTATGATAAAATAATAGTATTTCACTCTCTTGAGTTCTTGCATAACCACAATCTCTAGAAATTTATATAACCACAATCTCTAAATTTGGATACACAGTAACTATTTATTAATATTATCGTCATTTACTATTTAGTGGATTAGTTTATTAATATAATAGACTGTGTTGACTTATTGACAATATTAAGCCGCCACGGCACTGTTGATTCGGAAATATTTAGGAAGATTTTTTTTCCCGATTTAGGGAGGTTAAATAGACTATTTTCCTGTTTGTTAGAGCACAGGCAATGCTTGGATAAGTCTCAACACAGTTTTTTAGAAAAAAAAAATAAAAAAAAATAAAAAAATGATGAAGTGGCGAGATTAGAGCTGAGGCATTTTTCCCGGACGAGCTTTTGAAAATCGTCTCTGAAACGCGTTCGACACGTGTCACCACATGTTTCATTTTTTTTTCTTTTTTTTTACAAAATCTTAAAAAGAAATTAAAAAAACTTTGGACACCTGTGTGTTGCCTGTGCTCTTAATCGTTATCTATATTCTTTACATCACCGGTCGACGTTCGTGTGAAACATATAGGTTCATCTTGTACAGAGCCGTGTGCTTACTTGAGAAAAAAATAAGCATTAGCTTATGGCATCAAAATGTTTTTGAAAAATTGAAAGGCATTTTTCCATTATTAGTTTCATTTAACTAACTAAAAATAATAATATTTTTAAAAATATGGACTAGTTAATAGCTTTGTGGGCATATGATTTAAAATATGGGTCTTCTTAAGTAGCCAAAAAGCATCACGGAACAATTATTATTTATCAAAAAGAATTAGGATAATTTTTGTGAGATCACAAAATTAAGATAAATTAACAAAGAGCTTTGTATGCATTTCATGATAGAACCCAAATCACTCTATGTCTCTCTTGCGTTACACTAAGAGAAGTTCGTTACTGTAATTTTTTTTTTATGAACTTGATTATTATTTTTTTGCTTATGGCATCCTCTAGCGTTGGCACGGCTCTGATCTTGTATAAACTAATATTTTGAAACAACCGGTTGTTTATATAATTGGGTATATAACAACAAAGATATATAACACCGGATGCTTGAATAAAGGGAATGGCAACCCCATATTTTGAGAAAACAAAACATGTAACAAAGTGGTCCATTTTGTATAAAATCTATTGAGTTTTTTTGTTTTGTTTTTGATGCTTTTTCGTGATAATTGGAACCATGTTCACGTGCCAACTGGGCCACAGCTCAAAGTTTCATTATTAAATCGTATATTTCCTTCCAATACTAATTCCCTATTGATTTTTATTTTGTGAACAAAATTAAACCAAAGTCGTGGGAACAATCCAAGTATTACTCAACTCATACCCTACATATTTTATATAACAATTTCAATGTTATTAGCCTATTTTAAAAAGTATTTTGCGTGTAAAGATTTCCAACGAGCATCCAATTATTACGAAAGAAAGGAACATAAATTGCTTATTAAGATCGTTAAAATAGTGTAATTTGTTCCTTGTCGGCTCCAATACAAATAATGATTTTAAAAATTTTAAATATACAGACTGACGTATATATATTATCAAGGATCACATAATATATTTCGGAAAAACAAAAAAATTCCCATTTGAAAAAGGTCCGTTTGGAAAATTATGACTTATATATATGGTATAAAGTTGTAGGGGAGTTGTAGATGGGTTCACATCACAAGAATATTATTGAAATTGTGAAGAAAACAAGTCAAGAGAGCAGCAAGCCAGCAACATCATATAATATGGTTTAACTTATTAATAATAGAATTATAGTTATATCTTATATACGCTGTCGATAATACACAAGAATAAAGATCATTATCCAAATCAAATTTTAATGAAGAAAATACAACTCGACACTCCTGAAAATAACATAAAACAATTATTGGAAGATCGGTTCTTTCGCGCGCGGATTGACATATCGCTAGTTATAAATCAATCTCCCACCTGCTCTGTATATTCATATTTAAAATGTTAACAATTAATTATGTATATTATGAACGTTAGATAGTGACAGAATCAAAAAGCCACAATAAATCCTATCTTTTGTTTATAGGTTTTCTACAATCTTAATATTTTTGTTCATAATACCATTTCATGATCTGTCATACTTTTTGTGGGAGACGACATTTTTTATAAATTAAATAAAAACTAAGCTAGTAATGATATGTTGCACATTATCTTATATTTATTTATTTCTCTAAAAAGTCGACTCTAAAAATTGGGGAAAAAAATCCCGAATATATGGATACACATATGTGATTATTAGACATTTTTAATCTGACATCTATTGTTTGGCATTATTTCTCTTAATTTTATCTCAATCTAATTTTTACGTTGCATACAGATTTGGCAAGCTATCACAAAGACTCTTATATATAGTTAGGGTTTTGTGCAAAAAAAACCATAAACTATATTATTTTTGCAAGAAAAACTCTCACCTCAGAAAAATGTAAGTCAAACTATCCACCTTTAAAATCACACGCAAAATAAACCCCCAATTATATCGATGACATTATCCAAAAAAACAGTGTTTTAAATAGGCCTGAGACTTCGGGTTTCGGTTTGGGTTCGGATCAAATTTTTTGGGTTTCAGGTTTTCGGATTTAACGATATAGAAACCGTTCGGATTTTTTAAAGTTTCGGTTCGGATTCGGTTCGGATTTTTTCGGATTTGGTTCGGGTTTTTGGGGTTTTTCTAAGTTTTTTTTTCGAGATTTTTGGGTTTCGGATTTTTCGGGTTTGAGATATAAAAACCATTTGGATTTTTTAAATTTTTGGTTTGGATTCGGTTCAGGTTTACATTTAGTTTTAAAAATTCAAACAGTTTTTATATCCCAAATCCAAAAATTTCGAAAAAAACTTTAACAACACGAAATGACCCGAACCAAATCCGAAAAAATCTTAACCGAATCCGAATCGAAACTTTAAAAAATTTGAACGGTTTTTATATCATTAAATCTGAAAACCTGAAACCCAAAAAATTTGATCCGAACCCGAACTGAAATCCAAAGTCTCATGCTTATTTAAAACGCTGTTTTTTTTTTGATGATGTCATCGATATAGCTGGGGTTTTATTCTGTGTGTGACTTTAAAGGTGGATGGTTTGACTTGCATTTTTTTGAGGTGACAGTTTTTTTTGCAAAAATAATATAGTTTAAGGTTTTTTTGCACAAAACCCATATAGTTACACACACATTCTTAAAAACACAGCGACTGTTCGTTCACTCGGCAAGTTGGTAGTAAAAAACATCAGAGAACAATATTATATTTTTTTTTTTACAGCATATTTTATCGATCATATTAGTGGAATTTTTGTAGTAGTTGTTCATCCTTTTGTAATCATTATTTTATGTTCCTAAAACACTTTGATTGGTTTGTACAAGTAATTAAATGGTATTAATGATGGAGGCTATGTGGGTTCAAAATACACCGAAATATGCCGAAACTCTCCCTGGAATATCAACATACAAACTACAAAGAAGGAAACTGGAAAGAGAGGACAAAAAGTGAGAATAACGGGGGAATGAAAAGGACAAAAAGGACAAAACACAAGACGTGTCGTAGTTTGAGTACACATAAAGTCAATTCCTAACGGTCTCCAGTCACCGACCACCGACCTGCCTTCTCTCCTCCACTATCCTGCGCTCTACCGTAACAGCATCTCCAACCCACTTTATAATTTCTCAATATTTTTCTCTATAATAGAGAGATTTCAAAATAAAATTTGAATCACATCTCTATTTTCTCTTTTATAGTAGAAATCTCTATTTTTACCTTTATAAATAGAGGAAAAAATACAAATATAGAGTTCAAAATAGAGATCTCTATTATAAAAGAAAAAATAAAATTGGGTTAAAGAGAAATTCACTTCTATTTTTAAATCTCACTTTTTTAAAAAAAAATAGTGAATTTTACATTAGAATGGTCTAACATATCTCTCGCATATATATCATATACCGTATATCCTATAACAAACTATACAATACTCTCTGTTTTATATATAAAATTTTAGCAATTTCAAACGAATTATATGATGATGATAATTACTATACCGACAAACTTGTGTACCATATATTTATTTTTGAAATTTGTAGAAGAAATTATTCAGTTCAATATTTCTAAAATATTAATATTTGAATGACATCAATCATCTACAAATTCTATTTTCAGCAAAAAAGTTGGTGTACAAGAAGAAACTATCAAGAAAAACTCAAAATCACTTTATCAACTAACAAAATAGAATATCACTTTTTAGAATAGAAAGTATGTTGTGAAATATTTGTTTTCTTTATGTATTTTCCAACAATATTAATAAAAATAATTCATTCAGTTTATAGGCTTAACTAAAAAAGAAGAAGATATTTTCAGAATACCTCAAGAAAAACTGCATACATTTCACCATTCATTTAGTATCATCTTTTACAGCATAATAAAAAGATCTTTGCTGTGATGTCCTAATACCAACATTAATGGGATATCTAACTTCTTTTTCTTAGTAATTATATAATTAAAATAAATCAAAAACACTAAGATACAACAAAAAGTTTCTTATATTAGAAAAGATAAAAAAATATATTTTAAGTCTGTTTTGGTGACATATATCTATTTTCTGAGAAATTCGATATAAAAGTTATGTTTTAAATGTTTTAGGTAAAATTATAATTTAATTTGTAGTCAATATAAAATATGTAATATATTATATATAAATAAACTTAATTTATAGAAAAAAATTAAGAACACCTAAAAACTTTACCAATAATCGATGTAAAAACAAATGTTTGTTAATTTAAAATTATTATTACAATAATACTAAGATACAATTTGAATATCTACCAATAATCTTGTTCTAACCCACTTCTATTGGAGGTTTTTAACAAAAGTTTTTAACCTAAAAATTAATAAAATAACAAAAAATAAAAAATAAAAATAAAAAACTTTGTTTAGATAGATATTTTTCTAAAATTTTAAGAACTTATTTAAATAGGTGTCATTTTATGATTAGACTAAATTTTCTTATAATTTAAAAATTAATATCTACTTTTTTAATAAACTTTTCAAAAATTTTAGAAATGGAGATGCTCTAAATATCCCTAGACCCTAGCTATCCAAATCCAACTAATCCAAGTGTAGCTAAGGTTTTCAAATCTCAGTTAGCAATCGAAAAAGGGTTTTCGTGATAATTATAAGATATCTGTATTTATAGCTTTTGTCTATCTGGTTAGATAACCTAAGAATGCACAAAAAATATTATGTTATTTATATATACACCAGCCTACCAGGCTATATTCGTAGACAAAAATATTTAAATAGTAAAAACACACAAGAGGGTTTTGCGTACTATATAAATAAAACTAATACATATGGATAGTAGAATAGTATTTTTGATATAATTAGAAAAGAAATCATATAATTATGTTATTTATGTGCGCATGTCATCTCCACCACCTCTTTCTTCCGCCTATCCACTTAAAAAGTTTCTGCTATATTAAAAACAAATCATCACAGAAGATACAGCTTTCATCATCGGCCCAAGTATTCATTTATTTATATTTTAAACTGATAATTCCGAACGAAAACAAAAAAAAAAACACTCGTTATAACTCCAAAAACGAATCCACCACCATGAGAACAAGTTTATCTTCTAAATCCAACTAACCAAAATTCTCTCATCTCTCTACTTTTCTCTTGTCGGTGAATTTGGATTTTTCTCTCCTCCATCTCTCTCTCTCTCCTGCTCCGACATATTTATTCTCTGCCATCGTCGAAAATCCAGATCGAAACAATTCTCAAAACCCACCTCGAAAGTCTCTCTCTTTTGGAGGGTTTTACGATCCTCCATGGACGGCAGCGGAGCAGCTGATGTGGCAATCGCCGGAACGACCAGGAAGAGAGAGAGGCCTTACAAAGGAATTAGGATGAGGAAGTGGGGAAAATGGGTTGCGGAGATTCGAGAGCCCAACAAGCGCTCGAGGTTATGGCTCGGCTCTTACTCGACGCCGGAAGCGGCGGCGCGAGCTTACGACACGGCGGTTTTCTACCTTAGAGGACCCACCGCGAGGCTAAACTTTCCGGAGCTTCTTCCCGGAGAGAAGTTCACCGAGGAAGACATGTCGGCTGCGACGATTCGGAAAAGAGCGACGGAGGTCGGTGCTCAGGTAGATGCTTTAGGCACGGCGGTGCTAAATAACCGCCACCGTGTTTTTGGTCAGAGTCGAGAGAGTGATGATGAAAATAAGAATTTCCGTCGGAATTATCAAAACGGTGAGCGAGAAGAAGAAGAAGAAGAAGATGACGACGACAAGAGGTTGAAGAGTGGCGGCTGGTTATTGGATCGGGTTGACTTGAATAAGTTACCCGACCCGGAAAGCTCCGATGAAGATTGGGAAAGCAAATAAAAAGTGGAGTATACAAATATATTCTGGAGAGGTTGCTGTCGCTAACGTAAACCTCAGCCTACTTCTGCGAATTTGTAGCGCCGTTTATGGAATTTTTTTTTTCTTGCATTATCTGAAACTTTTAGGGCATTTAGCTATTAAATTTTGTTTTCAGTTTTTGTCTTTATTGCGGGTTTGCGGTTTAAGAAATTTTAGGCTATTGCTTAAAGAATGCAAAATGTATATTACTCATTAAAACTCATTAATGAAATTCCCCTATTTCCAATCATTAATTTGTCTACTTCACTTTACTTAATTGTCTAACACTGGAGTATTTTTGTCTAATCTGTTACTGAATATATTTATAAACGTTTTCTCAAAGTTTAATGACGATTTTTCGATGTATTATGATGCTTTTTTTGAATGCCCTCCCTTCCTAATTTGAATTTTAGGGATATTGTTAGGGATATGAAATCGAAGGGATAGATGAAATATCAAATTGAATAATAATAACGGGACAAAGTATGACCTACATGCATATCATATAAAAGCAACTTGACATTGTCTATCTTTACTAATTTCGTCCACAATATTTGATTTCTATTAATTCATAAAGCTATTGTATACAAATGGAAAGCATATATGGATAAGATCTTGGGTCGTCGGGGACTTGGTGTGTTTTGTTTTTGTCTTCTGCTCCATTTATATTTGTTCTGTGGGTACCATTCAGATTTACAAATTATTATTGTTGGTTTTTTTTTTTTTTTTTTTGTTAAAATATTATTGTTGTCTTTAACAAAACAAAAAATATTATTGTTGCTTTTTTTTAGATCTATCTCTCTACTATATGTTATATATATTAATCGGAGTTTGAATTTTTCCTTCACCATGCGTTTTATAATATTTCATATTTACGTGACTGACAGGGATGTCAGTTGTACTCTTTATCATATTAGGTATTGCATTCTCCATTTTCTTTTTTATAATTTCTCGAGGATTACGATCGTGTTCGGAGTTTACTTATGACAATGCTTTTTCTCGGGGGAAAAAAACCCAATAATTTCATCGCATGGACTAAAATTAGCAATTCTATTGTTTATGTTCGTTATTATTGTTAAAATTTAATTTGCAATTTTGACTAAATTAGCAAGAACGCATACTTATTTAGGTAAATGAAAAATCTTAAGTCTATTATCACTTAACAGAACAGCAACCAGCGGTAAAAAATTGGGTAAAATATAAGGTGTTAGTTTTAAAAAGAGTTTTGTGCAAAAAAACCCGTCCACTAATTTTTTTTGNCCTCAGGTTTATAACGTGCAAGTCAATCCCCTGAACTCTCAGGTCACCCGCTAAACAGCCCTTGCGTGTATAGTCGACGTGTCACTTTCTGGACCGTGTAAAATTCTCAAAACACTGCGTTTTGAACATTAAAACGGGACGCAG
>OVBJ01003980.1:0-10157 GCA_900406535.1 Noccaea bulbosa | reverse complement strand
CATAGTGTCGGTCGACACCCCCATTACAGACAGGTAAGTCGTCTCTTTTTTTCTTGTTTTGACTCAATCCCTTTTATTTTTGCTTGCTTCTTCCTGATGAATAACACTGGAGACAGTGTTGTTTAAGTCTAGGGGAGGTAGTTGCTGACATTGTGTTTGTTTTTTAGGGATACAAAAAAAAATTGTTTTCAAACTGTTTTATTGAGTCAAAACGNAATTGTTTTCAAACTGTTTTATTGAGTCAAAACGAGTCAGGAAATTAGGACCTTCCCTTGGAGCTTACCTTGTCAGCCAATGTTCTTGCAATCATAAAAGGCAGACATTAGCAGAGGACTTAGCCGATCAGAATGGCTCTAGTGGACCGATTGCTGGATCACAACCGTATCTCTAAGGTACTCAACTCCCTAAAGTTTAACTCCTCGCATAAATCTGACTTTTAAATTTCTTAGCAAGGGGTTTGGTATACATGAGTATGATTTCTCTTTCAGTCCAGTCAAGACAGGCTTATGCATTTGCATCATGTTTACTTATTGCTTTGCATTTTGTTATATACTCTCTCTTTTCCCAATCTCAAAGGGAAGTCTAACGACACCCTCGGGAAAACAAAATGGATGAAGGTCATTGCATTCATGTTTTAGCTTTACAAGTCTGTCTTGATTGTGCTTGGAGGGGTAAAAAATCAGAATGCTATTTGTTTGATAACCCCTTGTTGAGAACTCACGCTTTCAATTTTCTAAGGAGTTGGCTTTAGAGTTTTGAGTTATCTGAAGAGATTTAGTGTTTGGTTTTGTTTGAATTGCAAGTTAGTGTCCACTATGAGAAACTGGTCTAATGTTGATTATGTCTTGAGTGAGAGCAGGTGCAAAGGTTGATACAAGCTCTGAAGGGTAACTGAGTTTCGCTTTTCAAACCTCTTTCACAGTTTAGGGATTGTTTTGCTTGAGGGCAAGCAAAAGCTAAGTCTGGGGGAGTTGATATATCATGGTTTTTATGGGTTTTTGCCATGATATAAGTCTTACTTATAGAGTCTTTTAAGTGTTTTTGGAGTATTTTCTAGTGTTTACAGGTCCTAGATGTATTTGGAGCTATTTGGAGCTTATTTGGGGATTTCTGCTGGAAAACAAAATAAACTGGCGTTCACAGACATTGGTGTCGATCGACACCAGTCTGGTGTCGGTCGACACCCACTACAGGACAAAAATCCTGCACTTTGGAAGAATTACAGTTTTGACCCAAAAGTTCTGCTTATTTGCAAAACTGCCTCAGATCGTGTTTTTAGGTTTATAAGCCATTGTTTAGGCTTCTTTTACTTTGTATCTTATTTTCTATTGAGACTTGAGAGAGATTTGTAGCAGAGCTTGGGAGAGAGAGATCATACTCCTTCAGAGAAGATTTTGAACTCTATCAACCTCTATTCTTATTTCTTTATGCAATCTATTTATTTCATGATGCTTGTCTCAATCACCGTGTATGAGTAGTTTGTTTGTTAGGTTTAGGGTCTTTCAAGGGTTAAAGAAGAATTGCAATTGTTTAGGATAATCTTTAGGGTTCTTCATCTAGATTGTGTTTAATGCTTATTCTAGCTTCATGACCTAGAATCTGATCTTAGGACAATTGATAGATGCGAAAGTGTTATTGATTTTCTGAACTATCTTAGATGAGCAAAGTTTCTATCTGCAAAGGAATTTGGTTTAAAAATTTTGTGAACAGTTGAACCTGAGATTAATGCTTGTTTAGTTTATAGGATTTGCAACGACAGTTGGAATTCTAGGATTTAGACATAAATAATATTCGCAACGAAAGTTGGTCGATTTTACATTAGTGTTCATGTTCGAGAACGATGCTTTATTAATATCCTAATAGCTTTTACTCTGCAATTCGGATTCAACCTGAGAATTTTTCAAGGCCTAACATTTGTCTCTCTGAATTTAAACTCTTTAATCGATCACTTGCTACTTTTATTTACTTGTTTTTGCTTTACATTTGTACTTACTTCTCTTAGCAATCTTTGAATCTGAGAATTTATTGTGCAACAACTGACGTTTGGAATTCGATACCCTATTGCTACAATTGATTTGCTGTGCACTTGCAGTATAATTAATAGGGAAAACTTAGACCTATCATTTTCACCGTATAAGGTTTCGAAAACATGTGTAACGTGTATGATACCAAACAACCTTAAAGGGATTTTTGTTGTACTTGCTTTTTCAAGTGTTAAATTATAAAGACAAATACGAATAACAAAGATAAAAAGTTTGGAAAGAAAAGTTAGAATGGAAGATGAAGTAGACTAAGCATTAATTAAGCAATCAAAGAGAGAGAGAAAGAGATCTTTGCAGCAGTATTCAAAATTTTAGAAGATGGATAGAGACAAAAGTCAAAAACGTTTTAGGACACGTGTGTTCAGTGGCGGAGGTAAAAAAAAAAAATAAAAAAAATACATGGGTCATAATATAATTATATATATCTTTTTATATAGAGTTATTTACACTCAGACACACTTATTCACTTTCAGTTAACAATAAAACACACTTTCAACTCAACTTGTGATGCATTTTCAACTTGGGGAAAGACAACAATGTCCTTACTCATGATTCACTCACAAATTAACCTTTTCTTTTTCACTCACGACGGCGAGATCTTCACCCTCCGTAGACTCCGTGATTTCATAATCTCTGCCTGAAAGTTCTTATTCCGACACATCTTATTCCCGGCCTGATTTTTCAGCCTTTCATTACGCATCTTAAGAGCGTTAGAGATCAGATTTCTAGAGGTGGATATTCCGTCACTCTCCGTCCTCCTTCTGTCGCCGGCGCCGGCGCTCATTGGTTTACTAAAGTGACGCTTCAGAGGTAAAAAAGATCTCGTCGTTTTCTAGAAAACTTTCTTTCATTTGTTTCTAAATCCTTAAAATATGCTCAATTTTGTTTCCGATTCTGGGCAAAAGGTTTGTGCGATTCGTGACCAGTGACCACTCCGGAAGTTCTTGAGAGGTCCGTAACATTAGAGAAGGAGATTGAGCAGATCGAGGATTCCATTCAGTCTAATGCAGCCGCCATTGCCGGCGAATCAGAAGGTATGTTTGGACACATACATAATATGGGAAAAGAGTTTTAATCTGAATTTGGGCACCAAAATCATGGATCAGAGATTCAAAAGTGGTAAATTAACTTGAAAGAAGAACAATAACAACAACAAAATTTGATATTTTTTTCAAAGTTGTGTAATCTCTCGTCCCTATATAGGAAACGAATTGGGCAGTACATGGACTTCTCAAACGTCTACGGCTTTGTCAAAGGTGATATATTTTTCTCCCTTAGATGCCAAAAGCTGAGTTATTGTTGCTTAATGTTTCAATTGTTCTTGACTCTGTTTGTGTTTAGCCAAAAGGTGAATCTGATGGAGACAATGAGGAAGAAAATTCTAAGTAAGTTGTTTTAGTAGTTTTTATTTTATGTCTTGTAGGTTTAGTTTACTGGTTATGTGAAGTTGATTGATCATGATAAGCGGTGAAATGGATGTAACAGGGTTGGTCTTCAGTGTGTTCTAGAGAACCGCAAAGCGGCATTGTGCAAAGAGCAAGCCATGGCTTACGTTCGAACTTTGGTTGTTGGGTTTGAATTGGACTACATGGATGAACTCTTGTCTTTCGCCGATGCTTTTGGAGCTTCGCGTTTAAGGTAAATAAGTGAACCATTCATGTTCACTGTGTTGCTTGTACCAAAATGATGAAATCAATGTTGTGTTTCCTTTGCCGTACAGGGAAGCGTGTGTTGACTTTGTGGACTTGTGCAAGAGAAAGAACAAAGATAGAATGTGGGTGGACCAAATCACAGCTATGCAAGCATTTCCTAGGCCTGAAATATCTTTCATGGGTGAGTTTGGGATCATACTAGCTGGCGAAGAGAACGAAACAAACATCAAGAACGGGAACTCCATGGATGCGTCGAGCCAGGGTAGCTTTGAGACTAGCCAAATTCCCTATTAGAAGCATCAAATTCTGATTTGTCTTTTCATTAGATTATTCTTGTAGTAACTAAAGCTCAAATTCAACCGCATTGTGCAGAAGGGAGAGCTCAAATGGCAATGCAGTGGCCAAAGCAGTTTCCTCAGTACATGCAGAACTTTCCTCTCAAAATGGTATCCATGTGGTATACAATTTTGTAGTTTTGGTTGTCGTCAAGGCATTAGTTTCTCTCTACAATGGTATACAATTTTGTAGTTTTCTGTGTTTGGAATTTGAAGCGATTATATGAAGATTTGATTTTCATAGTCGTGTCTGAAAATCCATAGGATGATTCTGTGATTACCAGAATTTAATTGCATATTTCGATGTTTGAAGAACTCGTTTATCTATTGTCTCTATTATNCTAATCCTTCAAATTTTTTTTTTTTTTTTTTTTTTTTCCTTCTGGTGATTTATGAATGTAATGGTTCCTTTTTTGTGTATGTTTCACGCATCAAGTATAGTCTTCTCTGGCATACAACCTCATCAAAATGTATCTATTTGTGTGTACATGAGATTGACGTTAATTCCTTATATTTTATTACCATTGTTGTGAGATCTATATAAAGCAAACCCTAGTTACATTATTTTGCCAACCGATGATGGATCCATATAAGCAACTTTTAGCCGCATAACCTTGAAAATGTAAGGTTTTTGGACAATACAACTATACAAAGATAGAGTAAAGACTATTTCACAGGTCTCTGTAACTTTTGGCTTTTGCCTTGTTTTATGAAATAAAGGTCACTCAAGATGTAACATTATGTAACACTATGTGTGTCTTTTGTTTCAAAACACAAAAGTATGTATTAAAAACATAGCAAAACATTTCCATATGGAAAGAATCTAATGGATAAGTAAATGGAGAGTAAAGAACATATCCACAATATGGTATCCATTTAAAACAAATAAGATGGAAACTACTTCTCGGATAGTACATAAAACTGTAAAAAGAAAAAAAAGAAAATCAAAACACATATGACAATTCAGATTCCAATATTTTCAATCCAATATGTTTACTCTCAAACAATGGAAACTAGCAGATACATATGTTTTGTCCTCACAATATTATGTCCATACAAACATGTCCATTTGGATGTATCCATTTTGTTATATTAGTTTACTAACATTTTTATGTATCCATAGTAGTGTATCCATACCTAGTTGTCTATTTGGATGTTTCCGTTTTTCTATATTGGTTCGGTTTTATTTTCTATGAAATGTGGTGAATATTTTATGTGAAATGACAATGATGGCGTGGACAAGAACATGTGGACATGATGCCGTGGAAAATCTAGCGTGGACATGAGAAGCGTAGCCCATGAATATATGTCCACCATGACCAACTGACTGTGTCCATACTTCGATATCCATATGGATATGAAGCTATTGTTCATCTCGTAGGTGTGTTCCACAGGACTGTGTCCATACTGTGTCCATACTCCTATATCCATATGGATATATAACACTTATATCCTATATCCATATCCATACTCAGATGTTGCATTTTCTATCTTACTATGCTTTTCATGTAACAAGGTCACTATAAACTGGAACCAGCAGAGACACTTGATGGTAAGAATTTAAGTGTCTTCTCTTTTTAAGCAACTCACTAAAATTGCTATTCTCGGTCTTTTCAGAACTTATGCGTACAAGCTTAAGAGGAGAGAATAGTTGGCACATGAAGTTGTGGATATGATAAGGTGGACATGAAGCCATGGACAATGTTTTTTGTTTGGTCTCTTCTCATGAACTTTTCTACATATGCTCATGGATCCATAGAAGCAACATTAAGCCGCATAACCTCGAAAATGTAAGGTAAGGTTTTTGGACAATACAACTATACAAAGACAGAGTAAAAACTTTTTTCACAGGTTTCTGCAACTTTTGGCTTGTTTTATGAAATAAAGAAGGTCACTCAAGATGTAACATTATGTAACACTATCTGTGTCCTTTGTTTCAAAACACAAAAGTATGTATTAAAAACATAACAAAAAACATTTCCATATGGAAAGAATCTAATGGATAAGTAAATGAAGAGTAAAGAACATATCCACAATATGCTATCCATTTAAAACAAATAAGATGGAAACGATCGGATAGTACATAAAACTGNAAAAAAAATTTAAAAAAAAAAAAAAAAAAAAAAAAAAAAAAAAAACAGATGACAATTCAGATTCCGATATTTTCAATCAGATACATGTTTTCAATCGGATATGTTGAATCTCAGACAATGGAAACAAGCAGATACATATGTTTGGTCCTCAAAATATTATGCCCATACAAACATGTCCATTTGGAGTATCCATTTTGTTATATTAGTTTACTAACACTTTTATGTATCCATAGTAGTGTGTCCATACCTGGTTTTCTATTTCGATGTTTCCGTTTTTCATACGCAAAACTTCCATATAGATAGTAGCGAATGGATAAGAGAAAGCATTAATTCATATACAAAAGCAAAAAAATTACACCAAGTTTTACATCTAAAATATCCACAATTTTATCTCCATTCTAAACAAATACAATGGATACAAATTTTGTTAATTCACAAACCATTACTTATTAAATTAGATAACCCGAAACAAGAAAAATCATACGCCAAGTTTCCATATAGATAATAACAAATGGATAAGAGAAAGCACTAATTCATATACAAACACAAAATTACCCCAAATTTTACATCTAACATATCCACAATTCGTTGGCAAAAAAAAAAAAGCATATCCACAATTTTATCTCCATTCTAAACAAATACAATGGATATAAATTTCGGTAATTCACAAACCACTACTTATTACATTAGATAACCCAAACTAACAAAACAATTGAGAATACAAAAAAACATAACAATAATATAATGAATTTCCATATAGACATTATCGAATGGATAAGAGAAGCCACTAAATAATATCTCCATTTCAGATACAGAAAACATATCCGCAATGGATACAATTTCTCTGCCTACCAAACCTAACCAAACTTATGAAAATACATAAAGTTGTATATTTTTATATGCCATATGCATTACAAAAAAAAAAAACCAAGATTTAGATCAAGAGAAAATATCCACATTATTATATTCATTTTTAAGTAAATACGATAGATACTAATTTCGGTTACACAAAAACCACTATTTTAAAAATTTATCATACAGAACCTAACAAAACATATTTTTGAGAATACATAAATCTGTTAGGACAATTTCGAATATAACATATATCCACCTTCTTATATCCACCTTTAACAAATACTATGGATACTACCTTTGTGTCATCAAAGAAGAGTTCATACCTTATCACAATAATAATCAGTTGATGCTCACTATCTTAGTTGCACAATAGTTCCAGCAGCTCCATTCACAGAAACAGCAAACGCTCCCTCGTTTCTCAATTACTGGAAAAAGACATTGATCCGGTCTACGCACTCAATCTTGCCTCACTACGGTTTTGGCAACGTCTATGCAAGAGAAACCCACCAATGCCGGAAAGTATCTTCTACGTCGGACCAGTCCTCATCTCCGCCGTAGAACCCCGAAGATCCCTCGAATTTAAAGGTGCGTTTCATTGTCAACTTGTCAAAGATATGATATGTCTATTATTTCGACTTTATTTCAACTTGGCCCCATAACATGATCTAAATCTAATTGGTTTTGCATATCTGATTGACTCCAATTCAAGAATTGTCAGTTCCCATTGAGACAAAACAAATTGAGACAAAACAAGAAACAGATACTTGTGTTATACAATGACAAAGATGAACAAATTCGTTGCATTGATTCTAGAGGAAGAGCTCTCTCATTACATGAGAATATTTTTATTTAACGGAACTAAAAACATAAGAATCGCTCAAACATCACTCACACTGGTTTATGTTCTCTACAAAGGAGGCAACCATGTGATTATAACTGGACTATGAACTCTATGGGTCGCGCTCTTCCACAAAATACCACCAAACTCAGGCCTCTTCATTCTCAACTTGGTCCTGAAAGTAACACTATACGAAAGCTTCTCATGTTTCCTAGTAAAGTTGAGTGTTGTCGGCTGGACGGTAACAGAAGCGCATGTGAAAGGAGAGACAGAGACCTTGTAGCTTGAAACAAGAGGACCATCATTGGTCACTGTTCTCTTAAGCATCATAGCTTTAACACGTTTTTCTCCGGCAACAAAGCAGACATGGCCGGATAATTCGTCTGTTCTTGCAAGATCTGTTTGAATGCTTTGTGAATAATACCTTAAGCTGTGAAGGGCTTAGATCTTGAGTGCAGAGGAAGTCAAAATAGTCCTGAGGTCCAATGTCGTAGACCAAACCAGGATCCGTAGCTTTCAGAGGATCTATATGTCCAGCTCCGTGATCATACGGAGACGAAGGAGATGCTCCTGATGCATCTGAGAGAGGCTTATACGTGCTGTCATGTACATAAGCAGTTGTCATGAGCGCTGAGGGACTCCAATCTGGATGTCTTGATCTGATCAATGCAGATATTTTGTAGATTATGGTCGTGGAACACTTTTTTCTCTCAAATCTCATCAAGAGCTTCACCTGATGATCTTGTGCTCTCTAACATAGATGAAATCGATTCCATTGCACCAGAGATCCCAGCGACTCTTAAAGAGTTCTGCTTTATGCCATCGAGTTTTGATAGTATCTCAGCCGCTTATCTCCTAATCTCTTCCTCTTGATCTTTCCAATTCAACATCTCCCCCAACCTAGTCACAACAAAAAAATAGTTAGCAACAATTTCAACATCTTTGTAGATATTTTGTTTTGTAAAGGCCAAACCTTTGGACACACTTAGAGTATGAATCATATGAAAACCACTTGGTGGAGACCAAACCAGTAACCCCAAACTCACACTCTCTCGTCACATTCTCCAGCATATTACAAACACTGACTTCCCACTCCCAATAAGCTGTTCCTCTTGTCCACGTCTCCTTTGTGTAGGTCTCCATAGTTGTACCTGACGAGCTTGTATGAAGACAGAGCCACCAGAGCAAACTTTGATGAAGCGCCAAAGAAGACCACCTCCTCCGGAACACTGGAAGAAAGCCACCGCCCCAAAAACCCACCAAACCGAAGGGAAAGTCAAGAGAAGATGGCGGATCCACAAAATCGACTCACCCGAGGGAAGGGAACCACCAAGCCTGACTGATGTCCAACCAACCAGATCAGATCTGGAAGGCCTTTCACCGCCAGCATCGAAGATGTCCAAAAGCAGAAGTACGAATCTCGACAATAAAAACACAGGGGTCCTGAATCGATTCTTACTCCGCTGATGACTTTATCAGAAATGAGAAGCTGGCGGAAGATGTGTTTGATTTGTGCTGCCCAGAAAATCTATTCCAACTCCCGTTGATTGTAAAAATTGGTAACAAGTTATTGAAAATTCCGATGAGAAACCTTGGTTGAGAAAGCCGGGGAAGGAAAATATTGTTTTACCTCACATAGTTAAAATTTTAGTAACTTGTTAAATCAGGGTTATTTTGGGGTTTATTGAATCAAAAAACTTGATAAGTTGCCTCTGATATGGGAAGTGCCTCTTACTGATACCAAACTCAAAAACAGTGCTCCTAACTGTAATACACTCTTTTATATATCATAAATATATCTTACAAACACCTGAACAAATAAAAAATATATAAAATTATTAATCATTTGTATTGTTTTCTATCATAACGGAAAAGAACAAAAAAAAAAAATACCTAAATTAGTAAATTTCAAAGAGAATAAGAAGAAAGAAAAACTTGAATATATAAAACAAATACTGTCACAAGGGTCACTTGAAGAGTTCAACTTGGATTTAGGGGGATCAATGTCTACTTATATATACTGATGCAATCTCTAGGAGTTAACGAGTCAAAGGTCTTCACTACAATGTCTACAAAAGATTTTCATTCAAAATCAAAGACTTAATTGGTGGCAAAAAGACCATTATTTTAGCTAATATCTCTCATTTTGTTTAAATATGAATATTTCTATTTCAATGTAATTTATTGTAAAGATCTCTTTGTAAGGGTTAAAAAAGCTCATCTATTCTTATTGTAAAATATATAGAAATTTTTGGAACAAAAAAAGAGTTTTCTCTAAAGCTTATGCTTTATCTTTGTTCATCTAAGTCAAGATGGATTTCTTGCTTAGTGAACTTTTGAAT
>OVBJ01003979.1:0-10159 GCA_900406535.1 Noccaea bulbosa | reverse complement strand
ACTGATTTTCCCCATAAAAATACCATACATAATAGTTTGGTACAAATCCTCTACTAAATACATGTATTTTAGCAGTATCAAAAGCGACATATTTATTGTTCTTACATTTCGTNGCTTGGTTAAAGAATCCATGCATGTAATCCTTCAACAAACTCTCCCGTCACTTCGCCGCTCCCCGGATCTCTTTGATTATACATCCATCTTCGTAACTCATATATACTCATTTTTTTAAGTGTTTTTTTTTTTTTCTTTTCCTTCTCTCTTTTTTTTTTTCTCTCTTCTTCTCTTTTTTTTTTTCTCTTCTTTGTTTTCGTTGTGAAATTTATGAAGACAACGTCGGCTATTTATATAAATTGAAATTTTTTGCCACGGAATTGCGATGGATTTGCGATGGAATTTGCGACGTCTTTGCGATGGAATTGCGACGGCCAATACTTTGCGACGTCTTTGCGATGGAACTGCGACGGCCAATACTTTGCGACGACATTGCGACTTCCTTGCGACGGCTTTGCGACGGAAACACTCTGTCGCAATAAGTTATGTGAACTTCATTTAACACGTGCGTACCTAAATGGTCGCATGTCGGCCAACAACTTTTCGTCGCAAATCCGTCGCAACTTTCGTCGCAAATCCGTCGCAACTTTGCGAGGAATTTGCGACGGAAGAGTTTGCGACGAAAAAAGTACCCCGCAAAGTTGTCGCAAACTTGCGATGGTTGGTGAGAATCGCAACTGCGTCGCAAATTTACGACGGAATTGCGATGCAGTCTTCTTACGTCGCACTACAGTCGCAACTCCGTCGCACTACAGTCGCAATTCCGTCGCAAGTTTGCGACGGAGACTGTTCCATCGCAAACTTGCGACGGAATTGCGACAATTTCCCATTCCGCCGCAAATGCCTCGCAAAGCCATCGCAAATTTACGACGGAGATGTTTCCGTCGCAACGGTCCATCGCAAACACGCTATTTTCTTGTAGTGTGCCAGATCCATGTCCTTTCCCAAAATAAGAAAACAAACTCGTCCATAGATTCATGTCTTCTCCCAAAAGAAAGAAACAAAAGCATATACATATCTTTATTTGTCCAAGAACAAATTAATAAAATAATCTCGTCCAAAGATATATAAGATTATCCATTTTTCACTCAGACTCATGCGATAAAATCGAACTTGCATGTTTGGTCGGAATTAAACACCAACATGCACTCGCCAAAGTAAAATAAAACACCGAGCAAGGTAATAGTTCAGATCCGTCACCTCCGCCGATAAAAAAATGAAAAAAAAAATTGTTACAACAAAACCCAATAACAAATTTTCATTCCCATTTTTTTTAGATGATGGTTCTCTGGAGCAGTGACGGAAGAAAATTAACTTTGTGTTTTTTTTAATCCATTTTTATTAAGAGTAATATCGTAAACATGGCACGCCAGCATCACACAGAAGTGCACCTCTGTAAAAATGTGACTCTTTATGTAAACACAATATTAAAAGTGACCCTTAGTGTAAATCACTCTATATTTATTGGACGAAGATAAAGAAAGATGCATGTACAGTATATTTTTTTTATAATGTGTACGAAGACAACTATAATACAATTATTAACGAATAATTTAGTTATGAAAAAAGATGCAGGTAGCACAACGAAAGCAACAAAATGCATAGTTGATCTTATACAATAAGAGTTTTTTCAGGATTTTCTATCACATTTTACAAATTTAAATTCAACATTTTTTAAATAATATATCGACGTTGTTAATTTATTATTTATTTTCACCAAAGATTTAATAATTTACTAATATAGCATTCAGATTCGGAGGTTGTTTGTTATATGAATTTTTAAAAAATATATTAATATTTAAATAAACTTGAGAAATGCTAAAAGTCTAAAACTATTTAGTAAACCATTTAAGGTATTCTTAAAGTCGGTCGCCTAATTGATTAAGCGACCGAGTAATTACTACATAGAGGTGGCAGTGGTGATTTTACAAAATCGGAGTCAATATTTGGTAATTGGAAAAATCGGCGACAAAATATTGATTGGACCAAATCTTATTGTTTCCCAGAAATACCTGAATTAGGCCCACTAACCGTTCCAATATTTGGCCCATATCATCACACATGCCTTTTATCTTCTCTAACAAATAAGATTGGGATTTTTGTTCTTAACTTAAACATAACTACGATTTTCATGAAATCAGCCCCAAATCGACAAAAAATTAAGCTCAAATCGTAACGTCTTGAAGTCTTCAACCAACATCGTAAGTTTACTGAAGGTAATTATATCTCAAATCTGTTATTTCTGTGACAAAATATTTTGTTTTAAACACAATTCCGGTAAATCTCATCATTTTCGTAACAAAAATAGTCCACTACACATTAATTGGTCATCGAAGAATAAAAGGATAAGAATTACAATCGTTTTACTATTTTCTGAATGTTCTCATATGATTAAGACAATATATTTTTGTAGATTTTTTGAGTGGAACTATATTTGTCCTTTGAATTAGATGTGAACTGGGTAAAATGTTTAATCTATGTAATTTGGTAGCATATAGATTTGATATTGTTGTGTTATATATAAAAATGTTTAATAAAACATAGATATGTAGTAAAAACTATTTTCCGAATAATCTTTGATTTATTTTCGATTTTTGAAAAACCGCTAGAGCCGGACCAAACATCCGGTTAACGCGTACCGAATTTTATTAACACATTATAAAAGTCGTATATTTTTGAAAATTTTGAAAAGTAAATAAAAGAAGTTTGGTTTCTCTTTTCCTTTCCGAAGAGGAAAAAAAAAAAAAAAAAGAGCAAATCTTTTGGACTTCCAACACTTAACCTTTCGTCTCCCCCTTCACTAAATCACTCTTCCTTCTTCTTCTTTCTGAATAAATGTATGAATATATCTTCTCTTGTATTCAAATCTCTCTCTCTCTCTCTCTCTCTCTCTCTCTCTCTCTCTCTCTCATGTGAGCTCTCGAAATTGCAGGAACAAGTTTAAAAGATGCAGCAACTCTGGGAAGCAAAGGAGAACAAGAAGAAGGAGAAAAACGTTAAAGGAAGAGATGTAGTCGATGTTATCTTCTCATGGTCTCTTCCTGATGTCTTAAACCCAAATCTTTACAAAGAAAAGGTTCTGTTTTCTTATTAAAATCTTAATCTTTTACTTATAAACTTAAGAGTTAAGATATTATACAGCTTGTTACTTACTTGCTTTTGTGTGTTTGGTGTGTTTTGGTGTAATAGGTTGATAAGATCCCAACAACCTTCCCATCGTGCACTGAGTATTTTAACTCATTTTTGCATCCGGTCAAAGAAGAGATGCATTCTGCTTTGTTGTCAAGCATGGAGACTCTGAGACGAGCACAAGCTTTCAAATTCTGGGAGATCAAGCCAGCCAAAGACTTCAAACCTCCCAAGAACCTCTTCTATGAGGTTACTCTGCAGATAATGTTGGACAACATAACCAAAGGAGATCGAAAACTGTTGGAGGTCAATGATCTCATCCCAGTGACTGACAAGAAGCCAAACAAAATCGATGACTTGAGATGCTCCAATGAGTCCTGCTTGATGGCTCTTGTTTGTGGAGTGAGCGAGGATCGTCCAAATCTGATAACTATCTTGGCCTCGAAACCCATCCTTCTGGAGGAAGATAACACTGAAACGGCAAACAGAGGAAATGGTGTGAAGAAAAGCTTGAAACTTTATGGTGTTTCTCTGATCAACATGATGACAAACATTCGTATTTGGACCGGGTTGCATCCAGATCCAGAAGGAGGAGGAAACTTGAAGCTCATATCTAGAGTTCTTGAAAGCAACGATGAGGTAACTAAAGATGAATTGATACTCTGTTTTGGAATTAATATCTTGTAATACTCTGTTTCTTGTTGTAGGCTGGTGATGAAACTTGTGTGTCTTGCTCAGAAAACGTAGTGTCACAACACATTGAGCGAACCGTACGTTCTTTTAAACTGAATTCTTCTCAGGAGGATGCGATCTTGCGTTGTTTAGAAGCCAAAGATTGCTACCATCGCAACACTATCAAACTGATATGGGGACCTCCGGGCACAGGGAAGACGAAAACGACAAGTGTTCTGCTTTTGAACCTCCTGGAAATGAAATGCAGGACACTAACTTGTGCACCGACTAACATAGCTGTCTTGGAAGTTGCTTCAAGGGTTGTTAATTTAGTCTCTGAGTCATTGAGGTGTGGTGGTCATGGTCTTGGAGATATTGTCCTGTTTGGTAATCAAGAAAGGATGAAGATCGATGATGAACGGAAGGATCGTCTTCTCCATGTTTTTCTAGATCACCGGGTTGATGAGCTCTGTAATTGCTTTCAGGCTGAGACTGGATGGAGAGCAAATGCGAGTCAAATGATCTGTTTGCTCAGTGATCCTAAACAAGTGTATTTCAAGTCCTTCGTCGAGCACAAGAAGCGGTTTGAGGAGTTTGTAGAGGAGAGGTTAAGCAAACTCAGAATGGACCTGGAATCTCAGTTCTCAACTCTCTGTCAGCATTTGCCAACTTCTGTGCTCTCCTTTCAAGTCGCCGAACAAATGAATCAGACTAATGATCTTCTTAGGCGTATGACTGTGTCAGATGTGGTGGCAAAAAGGAAGTCTTATCATATGACAGTTAAAGATTCAGTGGAAGAAAACGATACAAGAAGGCAAGATTGTCTGAAGATGTTGATATTGATTTGCGAAAGCATAAAACTTCCGGATTTTATAGGGAAATTTCTACTCAAGAAACTCTGCTTAGACAATGCTCGTTTGTTGTTCTGCACAGCATCAAGCTCTGCGAGGTTACACATGAGTACTCCAATAAAGTTTCTTGTGGTAGATGAAGCTGCTCAGTTAAAAGAATGCGAGTCTGCGATTCCTCTGCAGCTTCCGGGACTTCAGCACGCGATTCTAATCGGCGATGAGAAGCAATTGCCTGCAATGGTTCAGAGCAAGATTGCTTCAGAGGCTGGTCTTGGGAGGAGTTTGTTTGAGAGGTTGGTGTTGTTGGGACATAAGAAACAGTTGCTGAACATGCAGTACCGGATGCATCCTTCGATTAGTAAATTCCCGAACAGAAAGTTTTATGGTAAGAAGATCTTGGATGCTCCTTCTGTGAGAGTGAGAAGCCGTGAAAGAAAGTTTCTTCCTGAGAAAATGTATGGACCTTACTCTTTCATCAACGTGGCTCATGGAAGAGAGGAGTTTGGACAAGGTTCCAGTTTGAAAAACGTTGTGGAAGTCTCTGTTGTGGCTGAGATAGTCTCTAAGCTTTACGCAGGTAAACAAATCTTCATTCTTGATTCTGGATTCTGGATTCTTAATTCTTGATTCTTGGTTCTTGGTTCTTGGTTCTTGGTTCTTGGTTCTTGATTCTTGAATCTTGATCAGCCTTTAATAGGTGAGTTTTGTTGATGATTCTTGTGTTTGTAATGTAATCTGTAGTATCAAGAAAGGCGCAGAAACCGATCAGCGTTGGTGTGATTTCGCCTTACAAGGCTCAAGTGCTTGCGATCCAAGAAAAGATTGGTGAGAAGTATAATACCGGAGAGCTATTCTCAGTGAGTGTTAGGTCCGTAGATGGGTTTCAAGGCGGTGAAGAAGACATCATTATAATCTCAACTGTTAGATCGAATGGTCAAGGAACAATTGGTTTTCTGTCTAACCAACAAAGAACCAATGTCGCACTCACTCGCGCGAGGTTATCTAACACACTCTCTCAGATACTTAATTTTGCTGTGAAACTTGTTTTGTTTTCTTCTTAATTCATTACCTTTGTTTGTAGATACTGCTTGTGGATTCTTGGAAATGAGGCAACTTTAACGAACAAGAAATCGGTTTGGAGGCAGTTAGTACATGATGCGAAATCAAGAAACTGTTTCCATGATGCAGAATATGATGAATCATTAGCTCAGTTTGTTGAAAGATCAACACCTACAGCACTTGATGATCTTCATAAGCTCCGAAACAAGAAGTCTATTTCCTTTAAAAATTCGATATGGAAGGTAGTATATCTTCGTGCTTTTAGCCAAAACGTCTTATATTGTTCTAATCATCATTATGCATATCCACTGTTCATGGTTCGTTGATATTTTCTCCGACAGGTTTGTATTACCGATGAGTTCTTGAAATCTCTGGAGACGATCGTAGACTCTGAAATCAACAAAAGGGTTATGAGCTTTTTAGAGAAGTTATCAAATGGGGAGCTTCACCAAGAGTCGGAGACTGAGTGTGACAATCTCTTTAGACAACACGAGATCGATGATGGCCTAAGTCTCATCTGGGCAATAGACATGATCAAGAAAGGGAATCACCATGTCCAAGTTTTGAAGATCTGGCACGTTTTGCCATCTTCTGATGTTTCTCGTGCCGAAGAATGTCTAGAGAAGTATTACAAGAGATACACAAAAGAGAAGATAGAATGGTGCAGATACATCTCCTCTCAAGGGTAAGTAAAAAAATTGAAATTTTGTGGCTTTTAATTAGGCAGAAACATGAGAAATGTATATGTTTTTGTTTGTTGATGCAGAAATTTAGTTCTACCGATGAAATGGCCGGTCAAGTCTCGCTCAAACAGTGACAACATAAGGGATGTTTCAAGATCGCTTGCATCGATGAGTGTAGTGGAGGAAACTCAGGCTCCTAAACCAATCAAGTAAAGTTTCTTTGATGAATCTTTGAAATTCAAGAGTGTCATATAAAAACAGGTGTAATCAGATTCTCTGTTTTTATTTCGTTTTGCAGGAAATAATCGAGGGTGAAGAAAGTGTGGATGATTAGAAGAAAAGTTCATCTCCAACGATCTTAAGTGTTTCTTTCTTAAAAGTATTTGCAGATATTTTAGCAGAGTTTCAAGCAGACTTTTTTTGTTTCCTTTCTTCTTTTTTTTTAAAAGAAAATTAGTAACGCTTCTTCTGCGTCTTGTTGACGTAAGCAAATCTAGACTTTTTGTTTTTCTACAATGATTATCTTATGGGTGATATAAATTAGGGAAAATTATGGCAAAAAGAAAAAAAAAATATACTCGGATATCGAAGAAATTAAGAATACATGCATAATAATGGAAAAATAGATCAATACATAATATGGAAAAAGATCCTCACAGATTTGCCTTTATAAGAATGAAGCATAAAAAAAGTAACGTCATTAGGGAAGGTAGACACAACTTTAAATGAGAAAATATGACACTCAAATATCTCATGTTGAAGATCTAATGTTAATTAATAAATAATAAATAAATAAAGAAGATATTTATGTAAAATAATTTTATGCTGCCAACAAGATTGTTAGCGAGATATTAGTGAATTTTTATTAATAAGATAAGTAAATACTTGTTAGCAAGACAATATCTCTTTACTATTAAAACCATCTTTATTTGTGAATAAAATCTGTTTGGAAACAGAACTAATAAAAGACAATTTTGTAATAAAACTGTCGAGTCCAATGAATTAATTTGGTTATTTAAAAAACCCGACCCAACATACTACGAAAAAGACGCGGATATGTTTATAAGTTAAATTAAACCGGTAACAATCCAATCCAATAAACTATCATCTTTACCAAATCGTTTATTCAATTATATTCTTCTCTTCCTCAGCTATTCTTTTTTTTGTTGGTCAGCAATCATTAAAGGCCCATTACGAATGGTACAGGGTGAAAATCGTGTAAGTGCAACGTAGACTTACAAACATTTTCCAGAACATTTTTGTCACCAAATGGGCTTATCTGTAATTGAGAAATACAATTGAAAAAAAAATGAAAAACCCATGTATTTACGAAAATTACCACTGGATTAATGAGTAAATAGTGTTTGGATACAGAGTTAAGAAAGGTCAATTATGTCACAAAAATAACAACTCGAGCGAGTCGACTCAGATCTGAGCGAGTTACCCACCCGGATAATTTCGGATTTACACGCGGATCTTATGAAAACTTAAATCAAACCGGGTCACAAATAATTGGACCAGACATCATGACTCGGTCAGCACAAATTAGCTTTTTCCTTTATCAACTCTCTCTCTTCTCTCACTCCTACTTTTCTGAGAGAGATACAGCAATTTCCGATCTGCTTTGATCGGAACTAATTTCCGGTTTCCCACCGGATTTTGTTTCAGTTTTATAGTTGCGGCATAGACCGATTTACTCTTCCGATTAGATCGGTTTAATAATTCCACCATGGATTTAGTCTACGGATGGATTTTTGTTTTTTATCTTCTTTTGCATGTTTTTCTTCAAAACAAATTCTGGAGAAGTGTAATGTTTCTAATCTCTTTGGCTATGCTTGGATCTTCTATCACCAATAGATTTGGTATTCAAGAGGTTTACCAAACAACAACAAAAACCCTAGATAATAGATTCGGCTTCAATGAATCCATGAAAACAGATTATATGAACAAGCATAAGAGACAACCAGATATACATAATTGGAGGGAAAGAAGACAAAAACACAAGTCAATTTTTCTCCGAGCGTGGCCAAGACATCAACATCGAGGCATGACGCATGCCAAGGCGTAACACACGTGCCGCACATAAGAGATTTCTCCATCGGAGGAATCGCCTTGATTCTCATGCATATATACACCGTCAGCATCGCATGGAACCTGCACCATTTTTATGAACAAGTGGCCGAAGAAAGGAAATGATCGGAGAGAGAGATAAAGATGTTTAGGAGAGTTAAGAGTAAAGAGATGTATGGATAGAGAAGAGAGTGGGGGGGATTTAATAGAAGACGAATTGTGTAAGAGTGATGACACCGGATCGGTGTCGATCACACCCGATTCGCAGGGTAACTCCAAACGCGATGAAACCAGACTACAAACACAGAATCATCACAAAAAATCACCCAAACACAATTCCACACATCAATAATCACGAAAACCATCACATAACTCAAGAACAGCCACAAAACTCAAAAATCCAACAATTTTAACAATCCAGATCTAGAATCATGGACCTACAGTCACGCACTCACCTTGAATTTGGATTAAGGGAAAGAAGGAGATGAAGAACAGAGATCAAACAACCCCTAAAAGCTCCATAAATCCTCCAAAATCACCCAAAAGCTCCTTGCCTCTTCTTTCTCTCCTTTGTTTTTCTCGAAAAGTGAGCCACCAGAGGCTGCTTTTCTCTTTTATTCGCGACATAGGGTTTCCTCCCTAAACCGGACCAAATTAAATCACTCAAAACAAACCGAAAACTTGATTTCGGACCGGTGTCGATCGACACTAGACCTGGTGTGGATCGACACCAAGGGAAAATCACATTTCCTTGGTTTACGGATGTTACAACTCTCTCCCACTAAACTGGATTCGACCTCAAATCCGCACAACACACATCTCTCAAAGACTAAAACCCGACCTCGCAAGGTCACAACACTGGAATCCTCAACTGATCCCCGAGACTCTCATTCAACTCTAAGTTATACGCACCATTCAAGACATTTTTCTATTAACTCATTATCCAAACACTTATATTGGGGCCACGGCTCCCAAATAAGTCTAAACCAATCCACTTGTATTGGAGCCACGGCGTCCAAACAAGTCTGCATCTACCCAAATTGGGGCCACGGCCTCCCAGATGGGCCTGTCATCGCTTATACCGAAGCCACGGCACTCGGATAAGCCTACTGGAGAACACATCAATCCAGCTATAGGTCTGCCAGAGAACACATCAATCTAGCTATAGGTCTGCCAGAGAACACATCAATCTAGCAACCCAAAAATGTAATGAGTTATTCAGGACCGCAGCCCTTAGAGAAAAATTCTTAAATGTCTATAACAATAAGATTAAATAGTCTCACGACCCAAACTGGTCAACAATGTGTGTAACATCCGAACTCCAAAAATAATAAGAGTAAACTCCATCTTATCAAATCTCCAAAAATGTAAATCGTTACAACAAAACGAAATACAATAACACCAGAACTCAAGAACCAACAGAAGACATAGCCACAAAGAGGAAAGAAGCTCACTCCTCAACNACCTCTTCCTGAACTTCAACTTCATCTTTGCCTCTGGCTCCCAAGTCTCCTCCTCAGCACCACCACAAGACCACAAAACTCTCAGCAGCGGTATCCTCTTGTTCCGCAGAACCTTATCCTTCCTCTTAAGGATCCTCACAGGCACTGCTGGAACTGTCAAATCTGGCTGAAGATCCTC
>OVBJ01003977.1:0-10163 GCA_900406535.1 Noccaea bulbosa | reverse complement strand
TTTTAATGGAATCTAATGTATTGTGAAATGTGTTTTTGATTGATTTTCAAGGATTTCCAAAACGGTTTTCCAAAAATAATAAATTACAAAACACAAAACGCCTGATATCTCCGAAGCTTGAGTGTTGCAATTCCTTCGATCGAGACCATACAGATTGCAACAATGGGTTCGTTTCAAAATGGATCTGAGATACCCATCGTTTTACACTGGAGTTCTGATTCTGCTGATGGATTGACATTGAGAAAGAAGATAAACAAGATCTCTGTGATCATCTTCTTCTACGGGATGAGATTGATCTCAGTAAGAACAGAGACGCTACTTCAGCGTTATCGGAGACAAAGCTCGACGAGGAAGCGAGAAAGAATCACCGTCACAGAGCTAGAAGCTATGTCGAGCAGGTGTTCGACGTTATTACTCTAAGCTAAATGGTGAAGAGTGAGAGGAAACGTGGAGATTGTATGAAGAAAGACTTGGATAAGGAGAGAAGAGCAGCTGAATCAACTGTTGAAGAAGTCGTGGCTATGCTACTGTTACGGATGGAGAAAGCGCGGTGGAGATGGAGGCGAGTCAACTCAAGAGAGTCGTGGAACAGAAGCAATTCTATGATCAAGAAGTGACTCAATTGTTACAAGGATGTTGATGAAGCTTATTAATAACGAAGACAAGATTAAAGCCTAGCTCTATATCTTGTCTGTGTTTATGCGTATAAATGAATAATCAAAATAAAACATGTCCACAACAAAAGAGAAAATAAAATATAGTTTTGAAATCTCTAAGTACTAGTTGCATCGATCCACATCTGTTGAGCCATTGTTTCTCTCCACAAATTAGCACTTTCTCTTTCTTGATCTTGTGTCTCGGCTATTTCTTCAACATGTTCAGAATCATTTCCAGCACTGTTGCTTTCCGTATTTTCTCTATTCGTTCCTTCACCCTGATCTTCATCAGGAAATTCATCTGATCGACAATGCTTGCGAAGGAAATTATGTAAGGCTACACAAGCTAACACTATTTCTGCTTGTGTCTTGAAAGGAAATGGAGGAGCTGATTTAAATATCTGAAACCGTGACTTAAAAACCCCAAATATTCTCTCAACTACGTTTCTTAAGGCGGCATGACGATGATTGAACAATTCATGCGGAGTTTCAGGATCGCAACCTTGGCCAGTAAACTCTTGAAGATGATACTTAGTACCTCGAAAAGGAGCCAAAAATTTACGTCTATTCGCAAATCCACAGTCAGCCAAATAAAATTTTCCTGTAAAAAAATTAAGCATATACAGTAGTTGTTAGCTTATCATTTACAAAATTATTAGCGTACCATTTAATATACAAAAATTACCTTTTGGGACAATGAATTTATTAGTCCTCCTTGTTAATGCATCATATAATATTTTCGAATCGTGAGCTGAACCCTCCCATCCACTGAGAACGTATATGAATTCCATATCAAAATTGCAAACAGCCAATACATTTTGCGATATTACACCTTTTCGATTTCGATAGCTAGGAGCGTCACACTGAGGGACCATAGCTGGTATGTGTGTACCATCAATTGCTCCCAAACAGTCCTAAAATAAGCATGACCTGTTAGTTTTATAAAATACTATAGTAAAAAAAAATATATATATGTAAGCTTAAAACATGTGTACCTTGAAATAAGGATAAAATCTTGTACTCTCTCTTATTTTTGCAGGTACCGTAGGACTGGGCTTTGCCATCAAACTCGGAGCAATTGTATTCATTGCTCTTAAAACTTTATGAAAATTTGAACTTGTTGCAAATTTTGATCTTTTGAAGGTGTCCTTAGTGTGACAATACCTCGAATTTTGGCCGAAGGTGACTAGAAAGGTAGCAACCATTTCTTTAACACATATGAATCTCGTATCTTTCAGATGTGTCGCTTCTCGAATAAGAATGCACAATTTCAGAAACACACCTGGATTCATACGATACAATTGTCTAAAATGCTGCGGATCTTCTTGTAATACATTTTGTATATAGTCATATCCAATTCTTGTGATGGGTCGTCGGATTGGATACTCGATATAATCTTCAGATTTGAAGTACTGATGTGCAATCAATACTTGTGCCAATCCTATCATGGTCACCAACAAATGCAATATTTTTGTATCTAAATCTTCATCCTCGATTTGTTCTCTTGCAATTTCGATTTCTTCTTCGTCCAGCAACCTTGGTAAGAAACAAACAAAAAAAGAAAAGAAACCAATGAAAAAATAATGAATAAGTGTGACTTGATCTAATAAGACGAGGAAGAAGATAAAAACATATTGATTTTATTAATTAAAAATTATTAAACTAGATAACAAAAAAAAAAACAGAACTAAAATGTTTGATACTACTCATTTATTACCAATAATGAAAAAACAAAACATAGAATGCAAACAAGCAAAAGGCATCTAAAAACATCACTTCACGTTTCGCCATATCCAACCCATACGTTCTTCGATAGACATGCTGATGAACACATCTTTCATCCCTAACCTAAGAACTTCATTCAATGTAGCATAACGAACATTTTCCTCCAAGTCAGAAATTTCTTTGATCGCTTCCCATATATTATTCTTTCTTTTCTCAGCTTCCCTCAAGGTGGCTTCTCTTTGTTGTCTTTCTTCTCTTTGTTGTATCAAGCTAACAACTTGATTGCTTATCCCAATCATTTCATTAAAAGTCTTCTCCATACGGTGGCCATCCATGCTTGAATTACTAGAGTCACCACTCTCTCCACCTTTAACTCTTTTTCTAGAAGGTAGCTTTTCTAATCGACGTCCCTCTTTGCTTTGTGGCATAGACGAATCCACAGACCCTGATGCTTGAGATCCATCAACACTTCCAACATTTCCAAAAAGCCGATGATATAACTCGCCTGGTGAGTTATCTTCAGCTCCAAAAGTTTGTGCATCAGTATCATCATCCCCTAAGCCAACAGCATTTTTTCCGGTAGCTAGTCCAACGTCAAATATCAACTGTAAATCCTCATAATCTTCGAATGTTTCATCCCGCATATTTTTTCTGTTTGGATGTGCCTAGAAATAAATATATAACATAACATAAATTTTAGAAATTATTTTTGATAAAGATATACTCCCCATCTTATATTCTGAAACAGAGGGAGTACTAAAAGTAATACAAATTTTAATTTACCTTTTTGTAATCATCCCACACATGGTTAGGAGCTGTAAACTTTTTAGTTTACGGGATCCCACCCAAAACCAGAACTAAAGCGGGTAAGCTCTTGCATGCTATTATAATGAATTCTCAAAGTCCTCATCTTATTAGTATAGTTCTTATGAGTTTTCTTGCAACCAAGTGTGGAATTCAAAACAGGTAGAATCTTTTTCTCCACTGTCATCTTGCTCATACCACCACCGGTATCACGCCAACCTTGTTTGATGCCGTCTACGAGGAGTCGTATTAACAATTTGGTTTCTCGTACATTCCAAAATTCATATGCTTTTCCCGCTTTTCCTTGTTGTTGTGATTCTTGTTCATCTCCCATTATACTTCTACTAAAATGACATCCCATTATACTTCTAGGAAAATAAAATTCCATTATACTTCTAGGAAAATAAGATCCCATAATATATAAATAAATATATATATATATATATATAAATATATATATATATATATAAAGTATCAAAAAGGATTTCGATACTTAAATACTAATCTATATATATATATATATATAGTATCAAAAAGGATTTCGATACTTAAATACGGGTTCTAAATACTAATCTAACTTCATCAAAATTTCAATCACAAGTCACGACAAGCAAACAAACGATTCTAATTTTTTAAATAGTGACAATAAAACTAGAAATAGCTAATAAAACTGGAACCAGCTGACAGTGCAATTACAGAATTGAAAGTAATAACTTACATGTTGTTAATCCAGAAGTGAGATCATACGAGATAGAAAAGTACCTACAAAGTATGGGAAACAAAAGAACGATTAACTATCATAACAAGCGCAGGAAGAAGGGAAAGGAATAAGAAAGAGAGGGTACCAAAGAAGCGTCACAAAACAGTAGGCATAGTTTGCAGATAGATCTTTTTTTAATGCTTTTTTGTGTGTGTGTTCTAATGTTTGCTGTTTTCAACGTTATATAGAAAGGTTTGTTGAGGATTTTGAGATCAAAACTAGAGAAATAAAATATAATATCTTTGATATTTAGAGAGAAAATCTAGGTAACAACTATTTGTTGAAGTCAACTATTTCTATAGGAATATTTCTTTTATCAAATTATAAAATCCAATATCTTTCAAACACGATTAGTGATTGTGTATACAGTTTGAAGAATTCAAAGCCGTTCCAAAAGTTGTCCAACAAAGCTTGCTTAGCTAATGAGTAACATAACAACATTTGATGTTCTTGGAATAAAATGAAAAAGACTGAAAAGCAAATAAAGCCAAACTCTTGGTGATATCCTCAAATACACGATGAAGTTCAGAGATAGGACAGCAACTGTTAATGGCTTGAATGAAATGGAGAGAGAGTCGAAACCACTGTTTCATTCCATGAGTGAAGAAGATACCTCAATGTAACCGTTGCTTGCTCCGTTTAAGTGCTACATAAGTAAGTCAAAGCCTCACTGCCACTAGCTTCCCAACTATGTGTAGACAGTGACTAACGAGCCTATGACTCAATACCACATTTGCCCCAGTCAAGCTCGCTCCATCGGGTCTGGATACTGGTTACTGCTTAAAACAAAGTCTTCAGTGCAGAAGTCACTCTTAACCAAGCCGTTACAGATGAATGGCTGCATCTGCATTGAAATTGAACACGAGATCTCGGCCTGAAACCGAAATCAATGCTTGGTTCAGTAATTCTTAGTGAAATTCCAATCATTAACCTTATCAACAAATTATTCAAGCCACAGAGGACATGATAGATCAGAACGAGAGAACACTAAGAAATAAGATAGAAACCTGCATTCTCCTCAAAACTCAAATGTAGCTGCAGCTAAAGCCCTTACTTTTTGCTCTTCATCATCTGGTTGAGATAACTCTAATGTTACAACAGCTTAAGTTTAGAACTTAAGAATGAGAGTGTTGTAAGTGATTGAATCAAGCTTCATACATGCTCCCTCCATATTGGTTAACAACTCATTGACTTCATCTGCCTTATTCTTATCACAAAACAATCCAATGAGCATGTTATAAGCCATCAAGTCAAGAGAGAATCCTGCAGGTTTCAGTTCTCTCCACCATTTTAAAGGCATCATGGTCTCGTCTAGCTTGGCACAAACTAGAGATCATAGCGTAAAACCAACACAAGAGCAAATTCACAAGCGAAACATCCTTACAAAAATTGAATTTTTTAAACTAAATACTCACATTTGTTGTACGGGTAAGATCAAACGATGGCACATAAGAAAACTCATCAAGCATCTCGTTGTTTGATCCAAATCCAGCCATAGGCAAAATTGTCTCCAATTCACTGGGATTAAGCTCCATTGAATAAACCTTACAGAATTAAACAAAAATCCATCAAAATCATTTAATTAAGCTTGACCCAGAATCAGATACAAATCAAAGAGCTTCCTCTCATAATTTCAATCAGATCTAACACTTAAACGTCCAACAAAAAGACGTTTCTCATCGAATTTGACAACGACTTCAAAAGAAGTGGGGGTTCTGACGATGATGGAGAAGAAGAGGAGGATTGAGGCATAAGCTATGAAAGACGAAGGATTACCCAGTATTTGTTTGGTGATGAAGCTATGAAAGACGACGTTTGCTGCTTTAAAAATCTTTGGAATCTCAAATCCTAATAGAAAACCCCGTATTTGTTTTGTTCATGATTTAGGCAAAACAATACTTTAAAATCCTATATAACTAAAATCCTTTGAAATCAAGCTGATGTTGAATAACACTTGTTTTAAATGTATTTCAGTTTACAACGAACAAATACTCAATCCAATAACACCTGTTTTTAACCTGTTTTCTCAAATACATAATTGAATAGCACTTGTTTTCATTCTCCTTAAAAATCCTTTGAAATACACAATCCAATAACACTAAGATTCGGTGGTGGGCCAAGGGTGAGAGATTAATATGGGTTTAATTCTTAAATCTCAAGACGAAAGAGCATAGTGGTATTTTTTTCTTTTTTTAAATGAATGACACGTGTCGCCTTCACAAAGCACGGGAGCGCTGACGTGTCAGTCATATGGAGAGAGTTGATCTCCTTTTATAGTATATAGACTAGGGAATACCCTGGGCTACGCCCGGGTTTATTGATTGCAAATTTGTTTGCTTTTATATTTTCATAAAATAGTATTATAATAGTAATTGTTTTTTTATAGTTTTGAAGACAGTTTTAGCTCTATAAAATTTTATGATTAATGATAAGTTACTCTTTTACCTATAATAGTTGATTTGTTTAGATTTTAAACAATTTAAGAGGTATTGCCTGATAGAATTTAATGAAATGAAAAAGAATTGAAAATAATAGATTTTGAAGTAATTAAAAATTTGTTGGGAATCAAACTAATTCTATTAGTTTTGAGCGACATATAGTTTATATTATATTTTGGCTAATTTATCATTAATTTATTTTAAATAAATTTCATATAATTAATAATCTGTATATCTTCATGTGTATTATTTTTTTCTTGAATTTGTTTTAAATTTATTTATTCTTAGAGGAAAAGAATAATTTGAATGGTTAATTGATAATCAGAAATGTAAATTTTGTAAATATTGAAACCTAAAATGTCTCGAAAATATTAATGAACCATTTAATATAGGTAAAATGACCAAAATTTTGTGCCATTTTGTTGTATTATTACAACATTTTTCTTATTTATAAATAATTTATAATTCTGAATTATATGCATCTTAATAAATAAGCGATTTAACTATTTCTGAATTTATAGACAAAAAAATTAAAGAGTTATATACAACATTCTCGACTCAAGAAAGCTGATTGAATTAAAATAAACAACAGTTCAAGTTTAAGAAAGGAAAAAAAAAATCCAAAGCTTGAATCTGATAATATCATAAAAACCAGCTTTGTGAGGGAAATGGAGAAGTCCCCAACTTGCTCTTGTCTTGGCATCAGTGCCTTATTCTCCTAGCGTCAGGAGAATTCTCAACTGCATTTAATCAAGCGGTAAGTAGGGAATGACAATCCAACGCCCGACTTCAGAACAACTACAGCTTCCAAAATCCCCATAGCATAAGAGCGTTGTCAAACATAGTTTTGAACAAATCAGCTGATGTTCTGAAATTAATAATTAAGACATATGAGACGGTGCTTGTAGATAATACTATATATGAACATGGGAAAGAGAAGTTGATATAGATTAATAGACATACCCTGAATACCAAGGGACTATATCTAAGAAATGATGTTTAATTTGCTGCTTCTTCAACTTCTCATAATTATCGACAGAGCCCACCTAACAGCAACAAAAATGGACTTAAGGACAGTCATTATTCTGTAAGTCCTGTTGACTTTTCCTAGCATATATTGTTTTCTATATTGCAAGAAACATGATGATTAGTGTTTTGCTGATTCTTGTGTCAAGAAGAAAGTGAGTCTCGCCCAAACATCAACTACAGAAAGTATGACAAATTAAGAAGCATTTCATTCTCCACAATGTGAAGTTTACCATCAAAACACTCAAAACTCCTTATGACTTAGAAAACCATCTATGCAATAGGAAGCTGGTTGGCAATGTATTTCTATATTGACTACTTGTAAGTTGTAACTGATAACACAGAACCATTGTATAAGAGCACATACTACACAAGATAGTAACTCTTTGTCCCTCAGTTGCTTATAATACAATCGATAAAGCTTTACATTAATAAAGTTAAAGTATTTATATTATCCCACCAATCAACTTCACTCTAACTGCCTCATCATTCTTCATAGCTTCACTGTTTTTCACCGTCTATAATGAACATAAAGTGATAATAACACATACACGAAAGTTCACATTGAATTTGTCCACATATGCCTTATCTGATAAGTCTCATCTTCACTGTTGACATTCTTTCAAACTTATAGCTTGTCCAACCACTTCAGATCATGAAGATGTGAAATAAAAATAAGATGGTAAAAAAAAAAAATGACAGTGCTTAGACAAAGAGGACCAACTCTTGTAAAATTTAAAACTACTTGATAAGGATCGTGTGGTTATAAGTTTTATTAAAGTTGAAAATACAATTGAAAACACTAATCCAGCAGCAAGGGTCTAGACCACAAGAGGTATAAATCAATAGAAAAGGACAAAAAAGTAGACTCCCACGTTGTTGTATATATCCAAGCACTTTTTCCATTTCCAGATGTCCATTAGATCTGCCAAAGCAATCAAACTATTAAACTTATCATAGACAAACCCCGTCACTTGTTTGGATACAAAACAAATCATTCAAGAGAGCAATCATACACCTAAGAGTATTAAGATAGAAGCATTCAATATCACCCTCCTATGTGAACCAGATATTTCTTCGGGGAAAGACCATAAGACTTCTGAATCCAGCAAAAAATAAAATGTCACGCATGTTATCATAGTTAATCTAATTATACAACATAAAGAAAACAATCTAATTTCACAATAATAAAACTCAAGGCTGGAGTTTACCATTGGAATCTCGAAGCTTTATATTCCTACATATAGCCATAAAGAGCATATTGTCCCAAAAAGTCCAAGCCCCGCTGACGTTGGCACCCTAGTGATCGTCGCTGTTCTTTGAATTACAGATCTTCCTCGCGCCTCTGGTCTGGTAATTTAGCGTAGGAGAGCATTGACCGATTCCTAAAGTACAGAGATTCTCCGATTAAAAGTTTGGGATTTACATGATAGAAAACAGATAATCCAAATCAAACCGAACCTTGACGACATAGAATTGAATCTGGAGTCTGTTTCTGGTGATGTCGTCGTTCTTCAAAGTGTCGGAGATACAAAACAGGGGCGGACGTGATTAGTGAAAAATAATTTGATTTGATTTTGTCTTTGTGACGGTAAAACTGAAAAGGTAAGATGAAAACTTCCTCTGTTTGGAAAGTCATCGGTTTCACAGAGGAAGAAGGAGCCTTGGATGCCATCGGAAAATTTTGGATTTCGTTTAGGTGGAAGATGAGCTGCAAAGCTAAGGTGCATCTCCTAGTTGGGAAGTTGGACGGTTTTATAGGATCCGAGAAAGAGAAGATTGCGGTCACAGGTGCCATAAAGTAAGGAGGGAGTGGACATTGAAGAGGAGTAATGGAGAAGAGACGAATCGATTAAAGTTGGAGGAAGAAGGATGCGATGAAGATGAATCGATTCTAGCCGGATTGAGTTTGTGGGCTGAACATATGGGCTTACAAAACAAATCAAGGAGGCTTGTTCCGTTTTTACACTTCGCAATGCTGACATGGCGTTTTTTACTGTATACAGGGGACGTGGTGACGCGAGGATGCTCTCTGAAATGCTGAGGTGGACACCTTCAGCGGCCCCAAACTTGTGCTTTAATTTATTAGTGATTCCGAGATCTGAAAATTCGGAGGCTGATCTGCTCGCAAAATCTGCTGTACGTGAGTTCTCCTGTGACACCCCCTCTTGCGTAACCAAGACAGCATGTCCAAGTGTATTAATTTCCACCACAAGAAAACCACTTGCCAGTTCAATACACTTAAGTCCACAAGATCGTTTCCAAATGATCATACAAAACCGTTTTTACAAGAGCTTATAAACTCCGGATTTAACTACATAAGAACCAAATCCGATTTCCAAAACAACTTAACATATAGATATTGATTCACATAAAGTCGCATTTTAAAACATCACATTTTACATATAAATCACAATATTTAAAAAAAATCTGTGATTTCCCCAAAACCATCACCAAGCCAAATCTACTCTGGTATGCCTCCACGCTCACCTGAAAGAAAGAGGGGTGAGTAATTGGGATTACTCAGTGAGTGCAGGTCTAACGGGACCCACGATATACAACTCGCNCTAAAGCTAATACACGCAGCACAAACACGTCCGAAGACACTCAAAGAACAAGAAATGACACCTCATCCTAACCGGGTGCAACCACGCCCAAAACCGGCGCACACCTAGTATTGCTACAGAGATCAGGAGTTTTCTTGGATTGGCCTAGACCTAGTAGTGCTACAGAGATCAGGAGTTTTCTGGGTTT
>OVBJ01003976.1:0-10167 GCA_900406535.1 Noccaea bulbosa | reverse complement strand
TCATTTAAGTTTATCTCATACCCAATTATCAAAAACACATCACCCAAAAAACAAAGTTACCCAAAAAGATATATATATATAAAAAAAAGGAAAAGCTTTTCTATGACCAATGCATGTCCAAAAATGATTTGTGGTGAAATATCTCCAATGAGTTTGGGATAATTATATATCCATATGTAAGAAAATAGAATAATTGACGGCTTTTTCAATTTTTGTTTCACTTGTCAGTAACATGTTATCATATATACATCAGCTGGTGATACGGTAATTATATTACATGTCTTCGTTAATTATAAGTTTATTTATTATAAGAGGAGAGTGAAAGTTGGATACAAATCTTAAATTCTTTTTTCTAGTGAAAGATTCACAATTTTCATATGTCTGGCGTTTTAACGGTTGAAGCATGTAAAGAGAATTAAAGGGTATTGTACTTTCGGGACCTTTTACATGCAATAAGACTTTATCTTTTGAAGATTTTGATGTGGTCATGTCATGTGCCGTACATGCAATTGAGCAACACAATACCGAGAACAAGATGCATAATAATAAGACAAAACTCTTACACAAGTTCTTAATATTTATGAATTACTTACATAACTTTTATATGAGATTTAATTTATCAAAAAGTCTACTATGGTTACACACAAATTTCTTTGTAAAACTTATTAAAAGTCTATTATGATTTACTCAAAAATTCTTTGTAAAACTTACTTTCATGTATTTTCATACATGTGCATTAGTTAAAAGAATTTGATTTCTTATTTCCCTGTTCCTCCTTTACCAATAAGTGGAGAAAAAAATCAAGAGACTGTGTAACTCTGTATGTATGACCTTTTGCATGGAAACTTAGTAAAAGAAAATATTCAAATACAGACTACATGGCTTCATACAAAATCAAATTTTAATTTAGTCATTACTGTTATTTCTTCAACCGAGATTGAAATTGACCACCTTTAATTGTCAAACCACCGAAACTGGTTTATTAGTCGAGTGACTCGATAAAAACATCGACAACAAAACATCTTTGAATAGCTTTATGAAAGGATTTAAGAATACATTATTTCATAACTTAAAGATCAGCTTCATATACTATAAAAAAGCAACAATTATTCCAAAACCACAAGCTTGCAAATTCAAACCACACTGTTATTGTTGCTAAGCATCCTTCACTAAAGTATCAGGAGCAGCCCCTCCTACTAACTTCATTCTTCGTTTCTCTGCTTTAATCTTCAGAACTCCCAAGTTTACATTCATACTATCATCACATTTGCTTACTTTTTTGGGCTAAAGTACCAAAGATATCGTCGAATTTCATCAAAGAAACAAATGAAGAACGAGCTCACTTGAGATGATCACCACCGTGCAGTCACTGCTCAAAGGGGACTCGCACAAACAGTCGACCGTGCAGGCTCACCACCGCTGATGTGTGCAGCGGATCGATTCTTGCTGGAAAATTCACAATCTACCAAAAACCGAAATCAAAATCTAAAGACGACCATCTTTCAGTGGTCTATACATATATATATGTATGGTGGCTCTGTTTCGAGAGATAGAACCTAACCTTTTTGAAGGGTGTGATTCCCCAAGGATTGTCAAGTTGCTCAGGTTGGCCTGCTATAACTAGCCTCCCTGCCGGATCTGATTGAACGCGAACCTGAAAGAGAGAACAAATCAAGATCAGAATCCACTTTAACCTTCCAAACATTTCTGCTGCTCACAACTATATATAGTGGGAAACAGAAAATATAAACTGCTTTGGTGTAATGACCGACCAGGGCCAAGACTCTTTACACTAAAAATATATATTTATTTGTGCATGCCAATGACGAACACTGATCAAGAAGCCGCTTAAGAAACATGAGTTGCAAGGAAAAGAAGCTGACCTCTTCGCGAAGAAGCCCAGGTACAAGGGCAAATATCTCAAAGCAGTCTTTCTGTAAATACAGACAACAAAACAAATTTGGTTAGATTTCAGATTCGCAACAAAGAGCCACATTGTAGTTTTCTCCCTTTCTTTCTGTCTCATTTTTTTTTTTTCCACATGCTTCTAGTTTCAAAAATTGGGTAAATGTTGCATTACATGGGAGGGGAAGAGGCAGAGATACTCACAGTTTCTCTAACATTTATCTTCACCCAGTCTGCAGGGGTTCCAACATCAATAACCTCGGCACTTGATCTATCACGCCAAAAACCATACCAATCAATCTATTACCCTAATCATACACAGGAAATAAAAATATACAGGAGAAGATTAGCTTTCGTTACCGTTTGTCTGTTTCGTGTGATAAAGCAGGGTCCATGCCAGTTGGTGTTTTTNGCTTCTGCCCCCCTGATTAAAAAAAAAAAAAAAACAATTAAACATGGTGGCAATAGGTAACCATTCCGTAAAATCATTGAGAAATAGCAGCTCCTTAGGGAATATTACCAATGTTTTTGAGGTTCTTTTGCTTTGTGGTTGAATTTACGCCTTTATCCTAAAAAGACGAAGTACAAAGAGCACCACCATGGTTTAGCACATGCTTGTGAATGGTGAATCATGACGCGTGGTAAGATCTAAATAGAAACCTTAACATTAGGCTCGGTCACCTCCCCAGATCCAAGGAGGCGATGAGCATGCCAACCTTGCATAGCACGAGCCGCAGCATCTCTTCGTGCTCTGCCTGACCCTACCGAACCTTGATGGCTACTGGCCTACATAAGTACCCTTAGATCAATGAGGGAAACAGTGGTGGCAAGTAGGTCATGTACATATTATTTCTTATGGCCTTCCCCAATCGACACAAAAAGGGTCCTACTTTATTTAATCAGATTGCAGAGCTTTCATTTCATCTATTCTAACAGAACAGATAACTATCCTTATAGACTTCAGCTACCCAAAAGCATGAAAATTGCACATTTTCATAGGAAATTCTAACCTCTTTTTCAAGGCCGGAAGACGGAACCAAAGCACCAGGAAGGTTAAGCTCACCATTTTGCCTTAAATGCTTTTCATACTCTAAAAGTGCCTGCACTTGGAAATGAGGATACAAATCATGAAGTATCTACATCCATATGATTTGACAGGATTGAAATCAATCAGAACATTCAATGTTCCAAGAGATAGTCGGACAAATTGAAGGCTAACACGACGTCAAACCAAACTTGCTAGTCTCTGTAGAACATGTATGAATAGAATTGAACAAGTACAAACTTGCTAGTCTCAATGCTAACTGGTTCTGAAAGAAGAAAAAAAACGAAATTCACCTTCTCATAGAATATGCGGAATGTCCAGGAGACTGTAGTGCATGTCCTAAATAAGACAATTGAACCCAAAGAGGAGTCAAAATCATACAGAGACGGATAGATTGGGGAGTTTAAGGACAAAACGAGACATACTTTGGAGGATGAAACGATTCTCCAACTTGTCGCCATAGCTTAGATGTGGTGACCTATGTAATAAAATGAGATTCACAGGAATTTTAAATACCACATTCATATGATTTCACCCAGCAAGGACCAGATTTGAGTACAAAACTTCAAAACAAAGCAGGTGACAGTAAACTAAATCGGTTGCCAAAGACAGACCTAACAAAATAAACATATAAGTTATAACTGCACTTAACTTGTTCCTTCCCAGAAGCCATTCCTTGGTCTTATATAATCTTCTGATTCATTAGCTAATATAACTAACTTTCTACCTTATTATACTTCATGCGTTAATATCCACTACCCAAAACATAAACGAGATATTATGTCAATGACTAGTATAAAATAACGTAGAAGATTTTCAGCCTACTAAATCGAGGAGCGAATGGATAAGATCTTAGTAAAGACTGAAAGTCGATACTTACCACGTCATAGCCACCTAACTTGATGACGGCTCGCCATAGCCTACATTGCAAAGCAAAGCATGCAGAAGTCCGAAAAGGATTAAAGAATTTCCAAAGAATTCAAGGCAACAGTTTCCGGCAACTCACTTGAGACAATTTAAGGGCTGTCCATAAAACTTAGGAGCTTTGAATTCCAGGAAATTCTCCTTGTGGAAGGCCTCCACTTCTTTAATAAACCCCTCCTGATCCTCTCGCGTCCCTGCTTCATCAACTTCCTTGGCCTGTAAACAAACGTGAACTTAAAATGAATTAGAGCCAATCATGAGACCAGCAGTGACAAAGCTCATTTCCCTCCAACAACAAAAAATGATCTTCGATGGATAAACGTGCTTCCGTTACCTCGGAATCACTTAGCAGCCATGTCTTCCACTTCTTGACACTTTCATCTTCAACAGGAGGAGTCGACGTATCCCCTTTCAGAGGAGCTGATTCCTCCAGTGTTATCTCCGCTTGGCCGCCATCACTCGTAATCTTCTTTTCAGAGTGATCAACATCATCGCCATTCTTCCCACCAACACTGTTCTGACCACCTTCCTCAGTTTCATTAGCAATGGGAGCATCAGATAAATGAACATCGCTCTCCAAAGTAAGAGTCTTATCCTCAGGAACAGGTGACTGAGGCTTTTCACTTGGGATTTGGTCCTTCACTGGCTCTGACGGCTCGTCATCGACACTTTCCGTGACCACCGGAGCAGTATCAGCACCGGAAGGCACATCTTGCTCTTGCATTTCCGTGTCCGCCATCAAAAAGCTTCTTCTCTGGAATATATCATCATAACAACGAATAATCAAAATCCGTTGTTCAATTCAAAATTCATAACCAGAACAAAAAATCCGAAAGCACGATCGATAATTCCCATGAAAAATGTACACATCACTCTCGGCCTCAGAAAACGTAATCGAGAATTGGAACGAAGGAAAATTCTGAGTCCAGCTATCGCTCTGATTCAAACAGAAAGCATAGCTTCAACGAAACAAGGGGAGCGCGTAAAACCAGAAAAGATTACCGGACGCCGGGATAAAACGCGGCGCCAATTGCGTCGGGTTAGGGTTTGTGAAGCAGACGGAGAAACGGAGACGACGCCGGCGGAGAGAAAGGAGCGAGAAAAATCGATTTTGACGGAGAAAATCTTCTTATTGGCATCCCAAAACAATATGGATTGGGTTTTAGAGATTAAATGGAGAAACAGAAATTGGAACACAAATTATTCTTAATTTTTGTTTGGTTCCCTTAAAGGATTTGATTTCTGTCCATAGTTATATCAGATTTTTTTTTGTTTTTAACCACATTTGCAGATTGTTTACGATATCAAGATTAAGAAAATTTGATTTGATTTGGATCCATTAAAACTCAGAACCAAAAAAGATTGGTTAAGTTGGACCATTACGACCCACAAAAATAACAAGGCCCGTTACGTTAAAATATGGGCTGAAACATCGATTTTCTGAGATGAAAATGATCCGAAGACGAGAAAAGGAAAGAATATAAAACTAATCTTTAGGGTTGATTAGTGTGAGATTGTGAGAGTGATTCTGTGTAATTATTTGATTGTTCATGTTCATCTTATAGTGTTTCAGTCAATGTTTCTAGTGCTTTGCTTTATCTTTGGAGGTTGTGTCATTTAGCTGATTCAAAACTGAGAGTTTCTTCTCAAAATGTAGGTTAACTAGTACACATATACGTTATGATGATTATTATGGTGGTGTTCATTTTGTTAGGAAAAGTGACATATAATTATGAGTAGATGTAGATCCACATGATTACAACGTGGGCATATATCCGAAGGAAAAAAAGAAGCTATCTTATCCAAAATCTATGGAGTTTGGGACACCTACGTACTCCAATAAACTAGCCTTTGATCTACATAACCAATAATACAAATCGAGAATTTTCAAATACGTGTGTAAATTTGATTGACTTGAGATTAAATTGAGTGGGACCGTTCCGATTAAATTTGACCGTTCCGATTTGATATTTCTTTCGTTCATGTTATTATTTGTTATTACCAGTAGGGTTGAATTCACATGGAATAACAGTAATATAACATGTTGAAAAGTTATACAGTATATATATATATATATATTCTTTTTTAATGAATTATTTGGCGAATAAACAAAAATAGCGAGTCTGCATTTTCTGTTTTCACCCAACTTTCGTTTTCTACGAAAACTCATTATAACTTCGAGCTAACNTAACTAAAGTTAAAAAAAAAAAAAAAAAAAAAAACTTCCTATAACTTCGACCTAACAACGACTAATTGAATGAGAATTGAATTTGTGGACACTGCTCTCTCTCTCTCACGCGCGCACACACAAATTGTTTTTAATATCCGATAAACACATCCACTAAAATATTCTGTAAAGCTATCGTGCATGTACATACAACAACCTACGAAACAAACAAAGAACCGCCGCTACTTTATCAAAAAAAGAAAACAAAGAACCGCTTGACCCTTTTTTTTTGTTTTCTTTAACAGAAAAAGGAATATTGGCTTTGATTGGTTACAATTTAACATAACATTACAACTTGTAATGTTAACTATGTAACCAATCACGTAAACTTTACAAATTTGATGGTACAATAATGAATATTACAAAATAAGTGGTACACATATTAAGTGAATTGTACATATTTTTTTGTTATTTTCTTTAATTATAAATTTTTGTTTTGGTTTTTAATTCAAAAATAAATATCAGTGTATTAATATGGAATATTAATATCTATCTATCTATTCTAATGTTTGATTACAAGAATAAGAGAAAAAAACTGTTTGGATATACAAAAATAAGAAATAAAACTGTTTGAATACAAGAATAATAACTTAAAACAAACTAATGACAGTCAAACCAGAAATTGAATATGTTAATTGAATGGGTCGAAAAAAATGGAAATTTTGACTAAATAAAAAAAATGAAAATATATTTAAAAGCCCAAAAAATTCCAAAAAAATTAATAATTATTATTAAATTATTATTATTATTATTAACATGTTCATCAACTATTATTGTGTTTTTTTTCTTTTACGAATTTAATAATTTACTTCCACAGGTTGAATAAATTTCACAGGTTTAATGGATTCAACAAGTTATTAAAGTTATAAGGATTGCATAATTTTCTTTTACGGATTAAAAATATTTGTTTCACTGAAATGTTTTTGACAATATTAGTTAAATTTTTGTAGATTGAATATTTTTTTCACGAATATTTTTTTTTGCGGATTCAATAATATCCTTTTACGGGTTATATAATTTTATTTTATGGATTGAATAAGTTATACGAATTGAATAATTTAATTTTATGGGTTAAATATGTTTGTTTCATTGAATGATTTTTTGACACATGTTGGATAATATTTTACGGATTGAATAATTTTCCTACGGGTTGAATAATTTTCTTTTGCGGATTCAATAATATTCTTTTACGGATTGAATAATTTTATTTTACAAATTGATTAAGTTATACGAATAGAATAATTTTCTTTTACGGGTGAATATGTTTATTTCACTGAATGATTTTTTGACACATGTTGGATACTTTTTTATGGATTACATAATTTTTTTTCTGCGGGTTAAATATTTTTTGCGGGTCCAATAATATCTTTTATGAGTTGAATAATTTTATTTTACGGGTTAAATAAATTATACATATTGAATAATTTTCTTTTAAGCGTTAAATATGTTTATTTCACTATTATTTGTTAATATTTTTTAGTATTCTCGAAGAAAACACAATGCACGGTGTGCGCGAGTCCTCTACTAATATTTAATAATACACTTGTTAGTATTTTAGTACATGTCTTAAAAATAAATATTGGTGTTAAATATTTTATAATAAGTTTTTGAATAGTGAATTTGTTACCATCAAATATATCCGCACATTATATAACAATATTGAATTTAATATTTCTTAATTTCATTATCTTTTTAGTTGGATGCATTTAAAATACTATGTAGATTTAATTTATGATTTTTAGATATTTAAATAGACTATGAACAATTGTAGTTACATAACAAGAAGAGAAGAAAAAACAATGAACATATGACATTGATACATAAAAAAATTAAAATATAGCCATTTTCAAAAAAAAAAAAAAATGAACAGAGGACATATAATTTTTTTATTACCTTTAAATATAAATATATATATATTTCTTAACATCTGAATTAATATTTGATGGTTTTCAAACAATATTAACTATCAAATTTTCATTGAAATTTAAAAATCTTATGTCTGTAAATAATTTATACTAGTTGATATGTAATATTATTTTTGATATGTAATATTATTTTACTAACGGACGGTGTTGGTAATTTTATAACAAAAAAAATTGTGTTATATTTTTAGACACTATTTTAAGTTTTAAAATTTAATTGACTTCTATTTCTATTTTAAAATACACTATTTGTATTATTACAATGTTACCAATCAAAATTTAAGTATGTATCATCATTTTGTACTATCTCTATTTGTACAACTATATTTCATACCACTGTTTTTTCTATTACCATCTTTTGTACCATTAAACTTTTTGTAATATACTATTATTCATTATGTCACCAATTAGAGTCATTATTGTTTATATACACACGTTCGTGTATCTCGTGGAATTGCTTTGACCTTTTCAAGAAATACATTAAATTATTTTATAAAAAAAAACGTTTAATTATTAATAATCCACAGAAAGCATGACCTATACGTGTAATTAGAATCTATATAGATCTGACGAAATACATATAGATGTAAATGATTTGAAACTTTTTGTAATATGTTTTGGTAAAACCGTAAATCATGCCGAACAAAACAATTAAAAAAGGGGGATGTACCAGTTCATGCGGATACCAAGTGGAACAAAACTACAATATTGATTTATCATTTGTTTACGTTTGACAAAAACAAAATTATTTGTAATATTCTATAGAATAAAAATATGAAATTCTCATCACATAGGCATAGAATAATAATTTTCCTTTACTTAAAAAGGGAATAATTAGTTTCTCATTACAGTAGAAACTCTATAAATTAATAATGTCGGTACTTTGGTATTTTATTAATCTATAGATTTTGATTTTTTAAAGAAAATGAAATATTGATAATCTTTTAAAATTTTCATTCAAATTAAATAAGAACTTTCCTTTATATGTATATTTTCTTAATTTTTCTTTTTGACGTTCCTATATTCACTTTATTGTTTACATTTTTCAATACTTGCTATATTGTTTTAAATTTCTTTTTTACTTTAATTTTCATATCGGTTATGTGTGTGAGAGATTCATATTTAGTAGTTAGATATCTTAGTTATATATATATATATACATATATAAATTTTTATATGGTAGTTATTAATTTATGATATTATTGGGACTATATTTCACATAAAAGTTTTAAAATTATTATTATTATATTATTATATCGAATTGTATCATATTTTACACCGGCCCAACTCGGGACTGGAGAAATTTATTAATTTATCGTAATTAATTTATCGAGTATTAATTTATCGAGTTTATACTGTATTTAAAAAAATATATTTGTCATTGTTATTAATGATGACAATAATTTAACATATTAAATAGAGCAGAGACTGTCATGCAAGATCTTGTACGCCAAAATTTGGAGACACTCTCTCTTTCATATAGAGAGAGGGTTCCGATTTTCTGAATTCTACGGCGGAATAAAACGGTGATTATTCAATTTTCTTCGATCGTTACCAGAGAAGACTATTTTCTGGTTAGTCTAGTAACTTGGAGCTCTGTTTTCGTCTTCGATTCTACTCAATTCAACTGCAAGAAACGAATTCATGTATAGAAATCTTGATTTATGTTTTGCAGATTTGTAGCTTTGAGAAAGTAAAAATGAAGCTTTTGGAGTTGTTCATAACGTCATCGAAACCAGTTGTGGAGATACTGTTGATAACAATGGTTGGATTTTATCTGGCTCTCGACGGAGTCAATCTTCTCGGACATGATGCTCGCAAATATTTAAACGACGTTCGTTTATTAGAACTTTAGTTTAACTCTCTTTGCCTTAAATAACTCTAAAAAAATTAACTCTCTTTGCCTTAAATAACTCTAAAAGATTCGAATTAATTTATTTTTTATTTTTAATCTTTTTGTTACATAGATTGTCTTCTATGTGTTCAGTCCTTCGCTTATTGGAAGCCGTTTAGCTGATAGTGTTACATATGAAAGCTTGGTGAAAATGTAAGTCAATGGACTTAGACTTGAGATTTTCAGATCTTACTTAGCTCTTATGGTTATGTAATGAAAATGATATTTTGTGTTCATTGATCAGGTGGTT
>OVBJ01003975.1:0-10168 GCA_900406535.1 Noccaea bulbosa | reverse complement strand
TGACTCCTGTTTTCTTTGGAATAAGAGCCAAAATTGTGGTATTAATCCCTTCTGGTAAGAAGCCTCGCTCAAAGAAAGACTGGACTGCGATAATAAATTCCTTTCCAATGACAGACCAAGCCTTTTTGAAAAACTCAACCGTGTATCCATCTGGCCCCGGTGATTTATCATTCGGCATAGAGAATAAGACCCCTTTGATCTCGTCTGCTGTGACTGTTTTGATTTAACGATCATGATCCTCTTCCTTACACCGAGGCAAGAGTTTCTCAAGAGAGGAGATTGTAATCCCTTCAAAATCATCTGGCTGATGCTGTAAAAACTGTTCAAAAAAATCCTCAGCCTCTTTCTTTATCGCCTCACCACCTGTTGCCACAGTCCCATCCCAGCATTGTATCTCTCTGATTGTATTCTGGGCTACCCTTTCAGCCACACCTTTGTGAAAGTATTTATTGTTGCGATCACCCATTTTAAGCCAATGAAGTTTTGATTTCTGCTTTAAGTACTTTTCTTCAATTGCCGCAATGTTTTCCCACCGTTGAAAAGCTTTCGTTTCCTCCTCCATATGCAACGAGTTTGGACTGTGGAAATTTCTCTCTTGTTTCTGACATAAGTCATCATATGCTTCTTTTGTTCTCTTGACCAAATTTCCCATCTTCTCTTTAGCCAACGCACGTATTCTCGGCTTCAGATTCTTAAGTTTCTTGGCAAACCGATGCATAGAAGAAGTAGACAAGTGGATCGGCTCTGTCTCTTTCCAGTAATTCTCCATTAACGGTCGGAAACCTGTAAGATCTGCAACTGCGTTCACGAACTTAAACGGCTTGCGAGGGTTAATTGTATCTCCAGATAGATGGATCCTACATCTGAGATGATCCGAGCAGCCTCCAGCTTCGAAGACGTTGTATGATTGGGGAAACGTCAAAGGCCAATATTCATTCACTAAAACCCGATCCAGTTTTTTAGAAATATGACCGTCATCTCTGTTGTTACTCCATGTGAACAGAGGACCTTGTGATGCTAGATCTGTAAAAGAACAGTAGCTTACAAGATCCTGAAAATCTTTCATTCCTGTGGTTACTAGTGGTGAATCGTCGAAATTTGAATGCTCCTCTCCATCAAGTATTTCGTTGAAATCACCAAAAATAATCCACGGTTTGTGACTAATGATCGGTGAATCTTGATGATCACGTAAGTCACTCCACAACTCTTTTCTCTCTTCCATAAAATTTGATGCATACATGAAAGAGCAGAAAAATTCATCATCTCTATCTTCCAACTTCACAGAACAAGTAATTAGTTGCCAACTTTTTTAAAAAGGGGTAATCCTTGTTCCCTGCTTCCACACAACCCAAATCCGTCCTAATCGATGGAACTCATAATTTGTTAGAACCGAACAACCTTCCAAAACTGAGGACATGATTTTTGGAGCATTATGCTCTTGAACCCTTGTCTCCAGTAAACAACCAAATTGAAAAGACCTCCTCTGAACCCAACTGCTAATGATGGAATGTTTTGATTTTTTGTTTAAGCCCCGGACATTCCAAAAGAAGCAGGACATATGATCAGTGATTTTTGGGTCTCTTTTTGCTCGAAACACTAGGCTTGGCTTCCTTAGTGGTTAGAGCGAAAGATTCTGAAAAGTATTTGTTGGTTCCTTTTTTGAGTCGAGGCAGTGGGGGTCGGCGAGAGCTATCCTGCTTTTTCCCCACATCTGTGGATACTTCTGGAAGGATCTCTCCTTCTTCACTATCCTCTTCATCCTCCTCTGCTTCCACTTCATTCGCTTTCTCTCCAAGAACATCAAAACATGATGGAGAGCCAAGCAGAGTCTCAGACTGGTCTTTGGTTTTCGATGGTTTTCCCGGTGACTTTGCTTTAAACCAAGTACCCTCCTCAGTGGCTAGAACGTTGGTTTCTGTAACTGTTTGTTGGTTCTGAATATCTAGGATAATGGCTAAATCGCCCTCCTTCGGTGTTCCCTCAGTAATCAAACCTGAGCCTTGAGTTGATTCTACTGTTTTCTTTGTTTCCTCTGTTTCAAGGCAGGGCTCTAATACTTCATGTTCATGTTTCTTCTCTTCTTTATCTTGTTTCTCTTTTGGGAGACGTTTTTTCCCTCCATTTATGACACAAACGTTTTCCTGATGCCCCCATTTCGAGCAGAGTGAACAGCGGACTGGTAACCAAGGATAAACAAACTCCACCTCTGCGTTGATTCCCGTCTTTGAGTGAAATCGATGTTTCGTTGGAAATCCTTTTGAAACATCAGCTTCGACAAAGATTTTAGCCTCTTCAAAACTTGAACATAATTCAGTTTCTGGGTGTAGACGAACCGGATGACCCACTGCACTAGCAATAAAGCCTAGACCTTTCCTCGAGAACATCTTGTGGGGAACGTTCTTCATAGTAATCCACATAGGGATGGTTTTGATTTCGGATTCCTCTTCTTTCTTCTCTGATTCGGGTGCCCATTTAGACACCACCAGTGGAATACCCGCTATGTTCCACATACCACGCCTTTGAATTCGAGATTGTGTTGGAGCATCCATGATCCTGAATTTCACCACCGTCTGGCTGATCGGAAAGACATCAATTTTTATGTTCTTATCACCGAGGGGCCAAATCTTGTTAACAATAACATGGATTTTAGCCACATGAGGGGCGTCGCCGAGAAAACGGCCCTCAAGGAAATCTTCCCACAAAGGAACAGAATTTTGAACAACATCATCCGGAACTTCCACCATGGCTGCACCATCCACCATAGTGACTTCGTAGTCGTGGTTCGATAGAGATGATTTATTCTTGACCGCGTGCGCATACGACACCTTCCTCACTCCCTCTTGTGACAGATCCAGACTCTCCTCCGCTGCCGGAGGCTTCTGGACGCCGGCTTCCGGCGCCGTCATCGACTCCGGAAACCCTTACTTTCCGAGAAACTTGAAAACCCTAAATCGTCTTTGAAATCGCCCAAAATGAAAGGCTTCCCGATAGTTTTTGTAAAAGTCAAATTCGAAACCTTTGCAATTTCTTCTTTGTTGATTCTTAAGTATTCGGTTTTCGCAGGTTGCAGACACATAGAAACATGCAGACAGGGCAGCAAAACTCGCGGTAGTCGAGTACGATACAAAGAATATAGAACCACCGATATTAACCGTGGAAGATGCGGTTAAAAGATGTAGCTTTTTCGATGTTCATACAATGTTTTACCCTGAACCAGTCGGTGATGTTTTGAAAGGAATGAAAGAAGCTGAGGGAAAGATACTCTTGGCTGAGGTATCACAAACTTTTTGTAATTACATCCTTAGTCTCATCTCTTTTGTGTGTTTTGAAACTTTGGATATATATATTTTTTCAGTTCAGGCTCGGATCGCAGTACTTCTTCTACACGGAGCCACAAACAGCACTAGCCTTGCCAGATGAAGACAACTGTGTGAAGGTATTCAGCTCATCTCAAGTGCCCGAGTACGTGCATTCCGTAATCGCTACATGTCTTGGCATTCAAGAGCATAACGTCCGAGTCATCACCAAAAGAGTTGGAGGTGGCTTTGGTGGTAAAGCTGTAAAGTCAATGCCTGTAAGTGTTTATGAATCAAGATCTTTAGAAGAGTTTTGTTATATGGTTGTAAAATGCTCATTTTGGAGATGATGTTTTCAGGTTGCAACAGCTTGTGCTTTGGCTGCACACAAGTTAGCAGCGTCCTGCTAAGATGTATATGAATCGAAAGACCGACATGATAATGGCTGGAGGAAGACATCCGATGACAAATTGACAATGACTTGCAGTGTCGGTTTTAGATCAGATGGTAAGGTCACAGCACTAGAGCTTACAATGCTGATAGATGCAGGGAATGAGCTTGACGTAAGTCCGATCATGCCGCAGAATATAATGGGACCGCTAAGGAAGTATGACTGGGGAGCTTTGTCATTTGATGTGAAAGTTTGCAAGACGAATCTCCTCAGCAGAACATCGATGAGAGCTCCAGGGGAATTACAAGGTTCTTACATAGCGGAATCCAAGACACCTAGTGGGATTCTCTTGGATCGATCAGCTAGGATAAGAGAGATTCTAGTTGGCTTGAAATCAGTCATTCCAAGACTAGCAGCAACAGAGAGAGGCATCAAGTTAACACTTGAACCTAAATCACAAAGAGAATGTGGAAATTGTCTTGTAGAGATAGAGCAGTCTAGCACAAAGTTTCCTGGATCTCTTCTAGCTTATCTGGAACCTTGTTCTGAATTACAGCAATAACTTCTTCAGAGACCTTTACCTTCTTCTTCAGCTTCGGCAATGTACTCAAGATAACGCACTAATGTCTCTGGTAAGTAAAGCTCCTTCTTCATGACTCACACCATTCATCACCATTCTCTTGACATATCTCTTTAGTACAGGTGAAAGAGCGACTGCATCAACAAGAGGAATCTCAATCATAAGCTTATCCATGATAGCTTTGCACTTAGCATCTTCCAACTCCTGTTTGGACTTCCTTGGAGGCTTAGGAAAGGGTATCTTGGGCTTGTAGACTCTCTCTCCTCTACTTTTTCTGCAACTTTTTCGCGACTTTCTGATGTCTGGGACTGGTGTCGACCGATCGACACTGGGCTCTGGTGTCGAGTCTTCTTTGCTCGTGTCGAGCTGCTCGGTCGACAAACGTCCGTCATACGTCTTCGCGTCTTCTGGTGTCGATCGACACTCATCAATGGTGTCGATCGACACTGCCTTTGCAGAGCGAAAATCAGCTGCAGTTTCCTCCAATTTCGCGAGAGTAGCTCCAGTTTCCACCATAACAGCATGACAAGAGTGCTTGGGATTGGCATCAGTTCGTCCAGGAAAGAATCCTTCTTGTCTTTTCACAGAATCAGCAGTTTGAGCAACTTGAATATCCAACTTCTTGACTTTATCTGTTCCAGCATGGACTTCATCTCATTGTTTTGTTCAGGAGGTTCTGGTAAAAAGAAGAACCATAAGTCCTTGTGAAGTTGCTAGAAGTGGAAGGTTTCTGGCAAGAGGAACCAGATCCCTGTTGATTAGCCCATCTCTGACCCTGAAAACCAGCTCCATTGATGTAGTTAACATCTACTTCTTGTGACTCTTATGCTGGCTCAAAAGTCTCCACCTCTGCAGCAAACTGAACTGACTTCTTCCCTATAAGAAGGCTATGAACTGAATCTAGTTTAGCCTTAACCTCAGCAATTTGGCTTCCATCCAGATTTCCACCCAGCTTCTTCCTCTCTTAATCAGCATTATTGGTACTATTGTTAGATGCCAAGTTCTTTATAAGGTGGTAGGCTTCATCTGGATATCTGGTGCTGATGTTTCCATTGCTCGCAGCATCGAGAGCTATCTGATACCTCCAATCAATTCCTCTGAAGAAAATGCCCAGTAGCTGAACTTCAGTGAAACCATGGTGTGGACAGTCTCTCTGATAAGACCTGAACCTCACCCAAGAAGCCTTGAGAAAATTGTGAAATGTTGTTTCCCATCTCTTCGGACCTCGCATCATCATAGAAATTGTTCAGAAAAGCCTTCTTGGTGTCCTCCCAATTTCTGGCTGCAACTTCTTCAGCCAATAAGCTGCATTCCCAGCAAGAGAGTATGGGAACAGCTTGCAGAAAAGGTAGTCACTAGTGACTCCATTGGCCTTGATGCTGTTGGCCAGATCTTCGAATCTCTCGATGTGATCCATTGGGTGTTCATGAGGAAGACCATGAAAGAGATGCTGACCCACAAGAGTGTAGTATGAAAGTTTCAGCTCAAAGTCATTCCTCGCAAACGAAGGAGGGCGAATCGCAGACCGATTAGCATAGAACAAATCAGGCCTGTTGTGGTCACCAAGAGTGCGATTCGCTGCAGCAGACTGCACTAATTCAACAATTCAAACAAGCATTAATGATCAGGTTTGATAAGTTCACAAAATATCTAAACCAAATTTCTTTGCAGATAGATATTTTGCTCATCTAAGATATGTTGGGAAATCGATAATACTTTCGCATCTATCAATTATCTTAAGATCAGATTCTAGACCGTGAAGCTAGAATAAGCAATAAACACAATCCAGATAAATAAACTCTAAAGATTATCCTAAGCAATTGCAATTCTTCTTCAACCTTTGAAAAACCCTAAACCTAAGAAGCAAACTACTCAGACATGGTGATTGAGACAAACATCATGAATAATATAGATTGCATAAAAGAAATAAGATAAGAGATAAAGAAGTTCAAAATCTTCTCTGAAGGAGTATGATTTGTCTCTCCAAAGCTCTGCTACAAATCTTTCTCTAAGTCTCAATGAAAATAAGATAATGAATTGTACAAAGTAGAAAAAGCCTAAAAAATAGCTTATAAACCTAAAAGCACGACCTGAACACTTCTGTAAATAAGTGGAAATTCTGGACCAAAACTGCAAACTTCAAGTCTTTAGAAAACTCGCGTTTCCTTCTTCTCTGGATGCAGTGTCGACCGATACCATAGTGGTGTCGATCGACACCAAATTCTGTGACCGGCAATGACTTCTGTTTAACAGCAAAAAGTCTCAATTATGCTTTATTTTCTCCAGTTGTGCTCCAAATGTATATAGAACCTGTAAACACTAGAAAAGACTCAAAAACACTAAAAAGACTCTACAAGTAAGACTTATATCATGGCAAAAACACATGAAAACCATGATATATCAGAATTGTTGATGCAGAGAGTAATGAGTCGTGGGGATGGTTTTACGATAAACTCCAAACTTGTTTCGCGCATCATCCCATGGTGATAGTTTAAGACATGCATAACTCCATAGGAAAATGCTAGTCTACGTGTTCTACCTTGGGTAACCAGGGGAATATGTTACTACCATCTCCAACAAAACATCGCGAAGACTTACCAGGCTAAAGAGCTTATGTATTTGGTCAAAGGAGCTGCTTACGCCCACACAATAGCTGACTATAACCGTTACATGGACTCCATCAAAACCAGGAAACCAGAGCTTGCGTTATACTTGGAGGAAGCTGACCCTAAGCTATGGTCAAGAGTTCATTTCCCCGGTGATAGATACAACATTAAGACGAGTAACATTGCAGAATCTATCAACTCGGCTATAAAGAAAGCCAAGGGTTTTCCCATACCATGTTTGTTGGAGTTTATTAGAGAGAAGTTGGGGACGTGGTTCTACAAAAGGCGTGAAGATGCATTGAGTCTTACGACTAGATACAACAAAGGGGTTGAGTATTTGCTGGCTATTCGTGAACATTACGCTGAGTCGATGAATGTTAAGCGAATCGATGGATTTCGTTTCCATGTTACAGGTGGAGCAAGAGACTGTGTGGTCGATTTAGAATAGAGGACGTGTGAATGTGGGGTATTTGACGTAGAGAAAATCCCGTGCTCACATGTCCTAGCTGCGCTTGCTGAGGCTGGCGTGCACATCTCCCACTATGTATGCCCTACATACTCGAAAGACTCGCTGTATGCGACGTACGCACACCCTGTATATCCGGAGAAGTCCAAAGACGCCGAGGTAAAGAACGAGCGTTGCCTCCCTCCTATCATGAAGATTTCTCCTGGGCAAAAAATAAATCTAGATAGCAGATTACGCTGACTCTGCTTTCGAGAATCCTCGCAAAAGTGACAAATCTGGCTTAAGATCCCCTGAAATCTTAGCCATTACTCCTCTGAAGGATGAAACACTTCCACAACATCATACTATACAACACATATGTGAAAAGCCCTCATAATCACAGGTAACTCAAGCCGAAATGCCACTGGCCCAACCTGCTCCCCACTGGAACGAAACCACAATCGCGCACTCCGCTTGTTCTCTGCTATGGTTCGGATATAATCATCTCCACATAGCTATCTGGAGATACACATGATCCCCTACCTCAAACTCCGACTCACGTCTCAGCCCAATGGCATAACTCCTATGCATAACTTGAGTCCTTTTTATGTTCAGTCTCAAAACACGGACCTTCCTTGCCGTTTCCTTAAAAAAAGTGACTCCATAAGTGTTGTGCTCCCCCACTTGGGTCCAGCATAAAAACAACTCAAATGGCCTCCCAAACAAGCCTCACACGAAGCCAGGCCCAACAACTAGCCTGATAACTTTTGTTGTGACAACACTGCCATACACAGATGACCAGTCCAATGGCCATCTCAAACCACACACGCAACCTGAACAAAACTTTAGAAGTCGGGATAATTCTCTCTGACTACTCCTCTGACTGTAACGATAAACTGTACTCACACACCTTAGTGTCCATATCTTACTGAAATGCCCTCCAAACTCTGAGGCAAAACTCGAAACACAACTCGGATCCCTGTCCGACACAATGCTGGCTGACACACCACGCAGCCTTACAACCTTTCGCACCAATTCCCGGCCAAAACAGCAGCTCATCTGCCTTCTCAATGACCAAGAACGGTTCTGACTTGGTAAAACAACTCATGACGAACATCACAAATCCATGCGATAGGTACTCCCATCACGAAATCCATCGTGATAATATCTCACTTCCACTCTGCAGAACACCAATGCTCTGCCTTATCTGACGAAACAAGTGTTGCACACCGCAACCAAAAACAGCTCCAACTCTCTTCATCCCGGCACATTGATCACACCTCCTGAGACCACGGTACATCTTGGTCGCACCTGGATGAATCAAGAACTTGCTCGCATGAGCCTCTCACAAACCTCCTGTCTCAACTCCTCAACCTCGGGTACACAAGCCCGACCACGCACCAAAAATGCCTCTTGAATGAGACCGAAGACTCAGAGCCAACTGTTCGCGATTGCACCAAACAAACTATGCTCACTACGTTGAGCCATTCTGATTCTACTAAGTAGATCCACCTGATCCAATGCATCTAAGCCCAAAGGCTCCTCTAAAAATAGCACAACGACACAACGTGCCAAAATTTGCCTGCCAAGGCCTCCTCATCGTGCCAGACACTCCTGCGAACACACAAACGGCATATCGTTGCCCGACAACCTTGTCATTGGCTGCGACACACTCGCAAAACCTTTAACGAACTCATGTAGTACTCTGCTAAACCCAGAACCTTCATAATCCCGGTAGTACTACTCAACTAAACTTAAACCTTGATAGTCTCAAACCCTTCCAGATCTATAGGAACTCACTCTGCAGAAACACATGATCCAGAAAAACCAACTATCGCTGCCAGAAACTGCACTTGCTCCACTTAACATACAACTTCTGCTCCTACAACCTTTCCAAAAACAACCCGAACGAGCTTTACGCTCTTCGGAAGTCCTCGAGCTCCTCAACAAGTTGGATATCCTCGATATCCTTGGAACTTCTTGATAGACACCTCACCACTAGACTCCAAACATGAGCGTCGCCATAATTCTCTTAACTCGCTCTAACACCTGCTCAACTTGAAAAGCCAAGACACCAAATTGCTGGAAGTCGGTTTCACTCCCTGAAACAACAAACTCCTTGTGTCCCGCTCAAACAACACTATGCCTCTAGAGTTCAGAAGAACTCGGTAATACTCCAACAAGTTCATCCCCAAAATAACGTCATATAGCTTCACCGGACTGATGACCAAAATTAACTGGCATAGATTGCCTCACACTCCGAACATCCACTATTCTAGCATGGCCGTAAGTAGCCAGGAACCCTCCACCGGTCCCCTTGGGTAAACCCGAACGCTCATAGCTACACTTGGCACACTCCAAAGTAAAGAAACATTTATATGCTCTCGAGTCAAACAACGATGAGACTCGATACCACCCACCAACACGTTCTTACACAAGTACGAGTGTTTAGAACCTTAAACTCTATCACAGTAAAATAAAGGAAACATACAACCCCAAAATTCTACCACTAAGAATTTACAAGTCTGAGTCAAATATTTTACATGTGATCTGCCCAGACTGACTAGCCTGACTAACCTCCACTGAAGAACACACTCGCGGTACCGCTCCACACTGAGCCACTGGCTGAACTGCTACTTTCACCATAACAACCACTATGACCACTCTAGCCACCACTAGAACCTCGTCTAACCTCTACACGAGAACCCGCTCGTCCTCTAAACCAAAACCCATATGAACTACGAGTCACTAAACTCACAACAAACTCCCGCACTGACCTCTCTCCCTGAGACAATGCCATTGATAAAAAGGTTCTTTGAGTATAAAAGATTAAAGTCCAGAGGACCAGCG
>OVBJ01003973.1:0-10170 GCA_900406535.1 Noccaea bulbosa | reverse complement strand
GTTTTGCATTTGACTTCAAATTTTGTACTACTTTTGAAAACAGCCCTAAATAGTTTCGGTGATATTATGAGAAACAACAAAATATCTCCCAACGCTAAAAACGGGAAGAGAATCGACTTCACCAAAGCAATCATGACACTTCCACTGTAGAGTGGAAGCAAGGGTTTCAAGAGGAGATTAAATGTTGGGTTTTGTGCAAAAAAAACTCCAAACTATATTATTTTTGCAAGAAAAACTCTCACCTTAAAAAAATACAAGTCAAACTATCCACCTTTAAATTTACACGCAAAATAAATCTCCAAGTTATATCGATGATATCATCCAAAAAAACAGCGTTTTAAATAGGCCTGAGAATTCAGATTTTCAGTTCTGGTTCGGCAGTGGCGAATCTAGAGTCATATTTTATTGGGGGCATTAAGCTTAATATTTCAATTTTTAGGGCATAATTTAAAATATGTTAAGGAATTAACATGAAAAATCAAATTTTGAAATCAACATGAAAAATCAAATTTTGACTGGTGGTAACTGCCCCCACCCTGATATAAGTAGATTCGCCACTGGGTTCGGGTCAAATTTTTCGGGTTTTAGGTTTTTAAATTTAAAGATATAGAAACCGTTTGGGTTTTTTTAAATTTTGATTCGGGTTTGGATTTTTTTGGGTTCCGTTCGGATTTTTTGGGTTTTCTAAAGTTTTTTTTAAAAAACAATTTGGGTTTGAGATAAAAAAAAACGTTTGAATTTTTAAAATTTCAATTTGGGTTCGATTCGGGTATTTCCGGACGGGTTCGGGTTCGGGTAAAAGTCGCAGGCCTAGTTTTAAATGTAAGGAAACTAAATGTAAATCTGAACCGAACCCAAACCAAAATTTTAAAAAATCCAAACGGTTTTTATATCTCAAATCCGAAGAAACCCAAAATCCAAAAAATTCGAAAAAAAAACTTTAAAAAACCCCAAAAAATCCGAACCGAACCCGAACAGAATGCGAACCAAAATTTTAAAAAACCCGAACGGTTTCTATATCTTTAAATCCGAGAACCTGAAACCCGAAAAACTTGACCCGAACCCGAACCAAAACCCGAAGTGTCAGACCTATTTAAAACGCTGTTTTTTTGGATGATGTCATCGATATAACTTGGGGCTTATTTTGCGTGTGACTTTAAAGGTGGATGGTTTGATTTGCATTTTGAAGTGAAGGTTTTTCTTGCAAAAATTACATAGTTGGGAGTTTTTTTTTCACAAAACCCGTAAATGTTTAGCCTAATTTGCTTAATGTATTAATGTATTAGCAGGCGACCAGAAGACCCCCAGATCCAGATCTCGATCTGTCTCCCCGGCGACCGGCTCCGTCCGGCGTCGTGGAGGGCTCCCTTTTTGTTTTCCTGCTTTCCTTTTCTTCGGCTTTAGTGTAGTGGTCCCCGTCGGTGAAGCTTTCCCTCCACTGTCGGATCTCGGCGGAGTGCGGCTCCTAGTGGCAAGGCGCTTCGATTGAGATCGGAGATGGAGACAGAGCTTCTTCCTTGGTGATGGCGACTCTTCGGTCGGCTCAGTGGTGGGACCTCCTTGAGGCGGTGGCGTTTTCTCCGGTGATAGCTCCTCAGATCTAAAGCGATATATCCAGAGTCCGGTGAAACTCCCCTTCCTCTCTTCACGGTGTTTGACGGCGGAGCTACATGTCAGATATTCAGAGTCTGGTCCTCTCTCCGTGGAGTGGCGGATTCAACCACAGCGGCGCTCCTCCTTAGATCGACGGCGGCGGCCGTCCTCTTAGATCTAGGGTTAGTTTTCTCAGTTTAATCCCGGTTAGCGGGTTGACCGGTTTAGATTTCGTCAAATCAAGCCGGTTTTTGGGGTTGTAGTCTCAGCTGGTTTTCCGGTTGAGTGTCAGTTGGACTTTATTGTCCGTGTTAGGCGTAGGACCGAAATAGTGAAAGCCGAGAATTCATTCATATCTGTTTTTGCGCGGTTCGCGTAGATGCTATAGGACATGTTTTTCACTCTGATCATTAGGTACTAATAGCTGGGCTTTGCTTTGAGTTTTCAGATTAGGATTTGATTTTCTCTCGGTTAGTAATTGTTTTCGTGTCATTAGGTTTAACTTGGTGGTCTTTAGTAGCAATAAATTGTTTTCGTGTCATTCAGTCATTTGAGTTAATTGCAATAGTTATATCGAATATTGACCTTTAGTAGCAATAAATTCAATACACATTTTAAAATCAACTAACATAACTTTTTCTACTTTTTTGGTCAATCAATATAACTATTGCAATAAACTCTTGACTATAAATCCAACAAAAATAATAACATACATAATTCTATTGCTTTCTTTTGGTCAAAACTCACAACACAACAACAATATAAATAAAGCAAACTAGTCTAAACATTTTTCAGTCACAACATAAAATGAAGAAGATGATCATGAAGCTCTCTGCAGTAACAATGGTGGTCACATTGTTTCTTCTTGCATCTGGTCTTGCCCCTGCTAAGGCCATGAACTTGGATCCTCCACCAAGTCCATACTTCCCAACCGACTCTAAACCGATCTATAGACCCCCACCTTTTCCAACCGAACCATTTCCTCCTCAACCAAAACGTGATGCGAAGAAATCAGTTGAACAGGCCCCAATCCCAATCTTTTGTCCTCCGGGTATTCCTGGATGCCCACCACCGAGGTCTTAAAACAATATATACGTCAAATATTGAAAACATGAAAACATGGTTTGTATCATTGTGCTTGTCTATACTATAAAAGTTAAATAAATCTCTTCCTCTTCCCCTCTGACACATCAGCATTTTCAATTATTATGCTTGTGACAGGTATCATATAGAAAATAAATTATTTAATTGTTTAATAATTTCTATATTTAAAACATCTCTTCACATTCTTAGGTTTAATTAACAATTCTCAATAAAACAAATTAAAACTTAATATTTGAAGATCCAAAAAAAAAAATAATAATAACTAAAATAATCATGAAATCTATTTATAAAATTGTGTATAAAATTTTGTTCATTTGTTTATATATAAAAATATGTGAAAGCATGACTCGTAAATGATAGAGTTATAGCGGGTAAGGATTGAATAAAGATAATTCATATATCGGAAAATAGTATTCAAAGTATACTTATAAATTTAGGATCATATAATATTGCGGATAAAAGCGGATAGTTAAAATCATTAGTTTTTCAAATTTCAAAATTAAAATAACTATACGAAAAAATATTGTAGATTATTAGTATAATAATAGAATTTTTAAAATTAAATAAAAATACTTATAGTTAAAATTAAATTAATAAAATTTTAAATTTGATATAGTTTTAATCCCACGCATTAAAATTCTAGTTATCATAAATCTATAATAATAAATGGGAGTGTTCTCTTTGATTTTAATTTTACTTTGACCATGAAGCAGAACATTATTGTCTACAAATATCGCAAGGCTCACAATTAAATTAACACAAATCATCCATATTAACATTGAACCGATATATTTAGTATATACTGTTTGATGCATTTGTTCTGACGTCAAATCAAAAATAAACAACATACAAAAAAAAAAACAAATCGATGAGCCAAAAAAAATCGAAAATGTCCATCCCGAATTGACACGGACAAACAAAGTACGAAGCTGTACTTTGATTTTAATTCAATACACATTTTAAAATCAACTAACATAACTTTTTCTTCTAATTTGGTCAACATTCAAAATATAACTATTGCAGTAAACTCTTTACTATAAATCCAACAAAAATAATAACATACTTAATGATATTGCTTTCTTTTGGTCAAAACTCACAACACAACAACAATATAAATAAGCAAACTGGGCTAAACAATTTTCAATCACAACATAAAATGAAAAAGATCATCATGAAGCTCTTTGCAATAACAATGTTGGTCACATTTCTTGCACCTGGTCTTGCCCAGCCCATTAGCTTGGATCCTCCACCAAGTCCATACTCGCCAACCGTCTCGATACCGGTCTATAGAGCCCCACCTTTTCCAACCGAACCATTTCCTCCTCCACCAAAACATGATGCGAAGATATCAGTTGAACTGGACCCAATCCCATCCTTTTGTCACCCCCCGATTATTTGCCTACCACCGTAACAATATATACGTCAAATGAAAACATGAAAAACATGGTTTGTATCATTGTGCTTATTATCATAAATCTAGAATAATAAACGGGAGTGTTCTCTTTGATTTTAATTTTACTTTGACCACGAAGCAGAACATTATTGTCTACAAATATCGCAAGGCTCACAATTAAATCAACACAAATCATCCATATTAACATTGAACCGATATANAAAAAAAAAAAAAAAAAAAAAAAAAAAAAAAAAAAAAAAAAAATCGGTGAGCCAAAAAAAATCGAAAATGTCCATCCCGAATTGACACGGACAAACAAAGTACGAANCACAAAAAAAAAAAAAAAAAAAAAAAAGGTTTCACAATCTGAAAACTCGAACATTTCCATGTCAAAACTCGTTTTTTTGTTGTTGTTTATTGATACCTCATGAATCCATGCTCAATATTCTCTCGGCAAGCAATAAATCATCAGGTNCAAAAAAAAAAAAAAAAAAAAACACAATTTTAGCAATCAAAAAGATCCAATCTTTGTTATATTCTATCACCTCGGGAAAATTCAAATCAGTGTTCTTTTTACCTTGATGTTTGTATAAGATCCTTGAGTGACATAAACCGGATGCTTGAGGTGTTCAACAATCGAAACATCATCTGTTACCTCTAGACCTTCTCTGTTTCAGATATATACACACAAATTATAATAATCAGTCTTGTTTGATTTTTTTAATCAAAACCTCAATCATTATTAATGTTCGCAAACCTTTTCACAAGCTCAAAACCTCTCCTCAACAGCTCCGGTTTGATCACCTATAAAGAGAAAGCACACATCAAAGTGGGTTTGAAACCAAAACATTTGATCTCAAATGAAAGCATGATATCAAAACCTGTGGTGTCTGCATTTCCCAAAGAGTTTTTCTGTCGAGAGTTTTCACCACGAGCGAATCAGAACTGACCTGCATATAGCAATGCAACAAGTCCTATAACCGAAACCAAGATGATGGCAAATGACTTAACAAGTTTGCCAAATGTATATTGTACCTCTTTGATTGTAGCTTTTGCTGGGACTCCAAGCACGGCTGCTCCAACGGCGCAACCATCTTTAAGTACCTTCAAGAAACAAAACCGTGCAAAAAATATTCTAAGAGACTTTGAGAAATTTGTTTTTCTTTTGCTACTTTGCATTGGTGACTAACCTTCTCAACATCTTCAGTGTCCACCAATGGTCTGGCAGAGTCATGGATGCAAACAAGCTCAGAGTTCACGTCGATTTCCTGCGAATAGATAAACTATAAGCTTCATACGAACAAGAACAATCGATACACTTTGGAATAGTTTCTTCTAACGCAGGGAGATAAAAGGAGCTATAGACCTGAAGTCCACTGTGAACAGAATCTTGTCTTTCTTTACCAGGAAGAGCGAATTTAAGATCAACATCAATTGATTCTTCGTATTCTATAAGACAACAACAACAGCAAAAAAAAAAAAAAAGCAAAGTGAAATCTTTCAGAGATCTCTAAACAAGAACCATAATTAGTAAAGGAGAGATAGAGACTACACCTTCAAAAATATCTCGGAAGAATGGATCGCAAACAACTATAATTTCCTTCACTTCAGGCATGCGAGAAAACGTGAAGAAGCTGCAAACAACAAGGCATACAAAATTAACCAAGACAAAGCAAAAGTTAATCTTTTTACTAGAAATCCAAACNCCCAAAAAAAAAAAAAAAAAAAAAAATTGAGTTTGAATAAGATTGTGTTACCTATACAAAGCAATTGGCTGACCAAGGAGTGGTATATACTGTTTTGGCATGCTCATCTATTCACATTAACAGATCATCAACCCAAAAAAAGTGGTGACGAGTAAGACTCCACAGAAAAGCCAACAACTCAAGAATGAAGAAACTCAACAGAACAAACAATTAATCTTCAGCATAAAGTTTGAAACTTTAAGACACATAAGCTCACTTTCATTCTCTTCCCTTGACCTCCAGCTAGGAGAATCACTGAGACGCTTTTCTCCTTCACAATGGTATTGCTCTAAATTACAAGAAATAAAATTATTAAGCTAGAGAAAAAGCTTCAAAATTGAATTGATTCACAATTTTGAACTTACATTATCAAATTCAGCTGAGGAAGAAGAACACTTGATTGAGAATGAAAGAGCGTCTCTTGTGTAGCTTCTATCAACCCTTTTCGAAAAATCCAGTTTTTGAACTGAAACAACAGTCAAAACAGTCAAATATCGCCTCCCCGGAATAGAGATTTATTGATAAAGAGTATGAGAGATTGATTGCCTTGGGAACGGTTACTAAAGCCCAGAGAAACTGAGGTTGATTTGAGTGCAAGCTTCGGACACGAACAAGTAGAAGTAAACGGAAATGTCGGAGATTTCACGAAGCCAAGATTCGCTTGAAGCATCGCCATGTGTTTTTTTTTTTTTTTTTATCTCGCCGGAGAGAAATTAACAAGAGATATCACCTTTCACCGGCGAAATAAGAGAAATAAAGGGCCAACTAAAACATTAAGCCCAATAGTTTCAATAGGCCCGTTAATGAAATTACTGATACTAATGGATTTATAAATAAGGCCCATAAGTCAATACAACAAAAACAACAGCTCACCGAAGAAAGAGAAGATCGGAAAAATCGACGAAGACCGGAGAAAATGGCGAAACCGTTGGGTACTACCGGAGAATTTTTCCGACGAAGGGACGAGTGGAGGAAGCATCCGATGCTTTCGAATCAAATGAGGCACGCACTGCCTGGTCTCGGAATCGGTGTTGCCGCCTTCTGCGTTTACCTCGTCGGCGAGCAGATCTACAGCAAACTCATGGTTCCTTCTCAATCATCGCACCAGAAACAACCCGCTCCGTCTCACTGATGGCGATTAGGTAATTTCCCCGACCTTATCGAAATTTTCAAGTCTCATCGGAATATTCAATTGCGTTTTCTCAACTCCGCTTCGCCGAATTTCGAATTTTGTAAGATTAGAAACACGAAATTTTGATTAGTACCGTTGGCGATTTCTCTAAGGAGAGAGATCTCTGTAGTAACTTTTGTGCATAGCATTGAAAATGGTTAAGGCTTTTAGATTCATGAATTAAAAGGATTGTGGATTATATCGATTATTACATGTTTTCTCCAATTTTCAGTATCTTCCTATAATGATTATCTTTGTGAAAAATTGTAAAATGTTAAACATCTTTTCATGTCAATTATTGGCAAATGCTAATTTGTTCTTGGTCTTAGAAATGGATCCATTTCTTGGAGCATGTATTTAAGCAAAGCTGAGTAAACACTTTCAAGACCGTTACAGATGGTTATAAGGTTTTAAGTCCAATACAAATGGTTATGGCTTTGCTGTATGTGTTCAATATATATATGTGTTCATTGCTGTATGTAGCTTCTTCTTTTTCCATTGTCTGTGTTTGTTCTAAAAGCATTTCATTGTCTTTTTTCATTTGTATCTCATCTTTTATGAGACCCCCTTGGGTTTGGCTATGAATCTTTTGGTTGTAAACTAAAGGAAATTACTCATCTTGTTGCAGATTGGTTCGATGAAACCGTGGCAGATAGAGAATTGAGGGATTCTCAATGTGCCGGTTTTTTTTTTCTTGGATTGTCTCAATAAGATGTTGATGAAAGAAAGACAAAGACTTTGATCTCCCTGTTGAATGTTAAATCTTTGTATGACAAGTTTGCAATATGGGTGTTACGTGTTGTCTTTGGTTAATAAGAGCTCTTCTAACATCATTGGCACTGGAGAAAAAAAGATTGCCTCTTTTAGACTTGTAAGGCTGAAAAATGTACTACGTCGTTTCAATCGAAGCGCGTATTGTTTATGAAAATGGGCCTGCAAGAAACAAAGTCCGCTTCATATTTAGGCCCAATGGTGTTATATTTTTTATTACCAATATAAGAAAGACAAAAACAAATATTCACGAAAAAGACTTCGGGATAATAATATTTTTGTTAGGTAAATTATTTCAAAATGTATATGTTATTCGTTTATCCAACTTTTATCACTGTCAGAATTCACATGTAAACTGAGTGATGGATAGAGCTATCGTGCAATCAAAGATATGATATACAAAATATATATTACTAGGGTGTTACTCTCGTCGTTGCTGGTTAGATCAATTCATACTCTAATTTCGTTTCATTAGTAGGAATGTTGTGTTATTGTTTGAGAAACAAGAAGGAATCAATCAAAATCCCACTACAATCATTTAGGCTACACAGCAATCTGTTAAATTTGGAGTGAATGTAGGTAGGCTTTGATCAAGATAAGATACTGGAACAATTTGTCCAAGACTGAGTTTAGTTATAGGTTTTCACAAGGGTAACTTCTGTTTACAGAAACTTTGGGGTTTTGCTAAAAGATTAGATGCGTTTCCACATATTCTTATGCAAGCATTTGATGGTTGTTATTGATGAAGCAAACGAACATGACCTTATTGAGTCATATCTTCCTTCGAACTCTCCAAATGTTCGATACCTTTATTTAGGCCGAGAATGATACACTTTACTGCATTTGCATCTTCAGGTGGGTCTTGAGATACACTTTACTGCATTTACACAGTAACTCCTGAGATTGGAACACGCTTCTGTCCCAAGTGCGTTTACAATCAAAGCTGCGCGTAAATCTGATCAATTCCTTATATCAATCTGATCAATTCCTTATATGTGACTCTGATTTTAAACCAGAAACCCTCGTCTTCCTTCTTTCTTTGTGCAGTTTTCGGTACCAATGCCTACTAGCGGAAGAGAGACGCAAACGTAATCACCAAGAATTTGGTTGGTTCGACCGGAAGATCAACTTCCTCTCAAAAGTTTCTTCATCCCATGACCAAGAAGAACGCAAGCAAGCCGGTTAGTACATACAAACTCAACGTTTTTTTTTCTTTACCTTAGGACATAAGCCAGTTGATATATTAGCTAGTAATAGTATACAACAATAAACATTAATGCTTTTATTGCTTTCCTCTGATAACGTAGCAAGTTCTAAATATATGAAATATTAGAGAAAATAGATTGTTAATTTCACCCAAGGGTTTTTTTTGGGTATGTTGGTAATTATGTAACTTTTCTTGGTAAAATCACAGTATGGGAGGGATGTAGTTGAGAGAGTGAGAGTAGTGGACATGGATCATCATAATTAATATGCTATGGAGAATCAATCACATATGTTGAAAGCAATCACATGTTGAAATTAATTTACACGAGTTGTAGAAGTCAAGCAGTGTGGAAATTCGGATTTTATTGTCGACTGAAGTTACTCTAGAGAGAAATATATAAAACCAAATCATTTTATGAAAGAAAACCAAAAAAGAGAGAGATGAGGGTACTTTTTTTCTTCATCTTAGTTCTTCAGCTTTCCTCTAAATATGAATCGGAAATTTTATCGGCAGAGCCGTATAAGCTATCTACCCGGATGCCAAATCAAATATAAACAGAATATTGAAATCTTGGAGAAGCTCCGACGATCCTTCATCGGGGGAGTTCACGTCATGGGCTCGCGCAGAGTTTCATTCGCGAGAGAGGTGTGCCAAATTCTAGAAGCGACCCATGGAATACCATAACTGACGGGAAGATAGGTGAAAATTTAACCTACAGCGTATTGGTGACTGAATATGAGGCACTCTACTTCTTCCTTCTTCTCCATACTGAGACTTGACTACAGGGGCAGGTTAAAGCTGTCAACATGGATTCCAAAAGGGTTGAAACCAACAGTGATTATTATTCCAGTTGACGCGTGCGGTTGGTACGGTACATGTGGGGCATTTTCTCTCTGCGTACCCGGGTTTAAGCCGAGAGACAAAGACGCGTGGGGTTTGCGAAACTATGCTGGTGGGTGTGAGAGGGATGCAAGGGTTGAAGTGCTATGGAGATGGTTTTGTGCGGCTTGAGACGATGAAGTTGCCTGATGCTTCAAAGTCGGTTGTGGACAGGAGAATCGAGAAATGCCTCGGAAACTGCAAATGTACAGCGTATGCAAACGCTGATATGCAAAATGGTGGATCAGGTTGTGTTATTTGGGTCGGAGACCTCCTCGATCTCCGCAAGAACAACATTGCCGGCCAA
>OVBJ01003972.1:0-10176 GCA_900406535.1 Noccaea bulbosa | reverse complement strand
GAGAGAGAGAGAGAGAGAGAGAGAGAGAGAGAGAGAGCGAGAGAGAGATAGAGAGAGAGAGAGAGAGAGTTACAGAGTTGATTGGAACATGCTCCAACACAATTCGGAAAACACACAACATTAAAAGCATGCAAAGACTAAGTTTTGAAAAGAGAAGAGAAGAGATAAAGAGATAGATGGGCCGGACCAAACAAGATATTACAAACGGACCGGGCCAGGACCACATGACCAAGGTAAAGGGAGGATGTGAAAGTGGGACTTGGGCCTCATTAAAAACCTATCAAGCAAAACCCAGAGGGACAAAAACTTGATAGGGAAAAGAGTACACCAAGTACCACTTGTCCCTTTAGCCAAGGTGTTGGACCGTTAAGCAAACCATAGTGGATTGCTTAACCTCCTGAGCATGCTGAGTCCAACGGTAAAGTATCCTTCCAAGCTGCTCTAGTTCAAGCTGCTCCGCAGCTACAAGCTCCTCCTTCGCTCCCTGGTTCAAGTTCCAAGCATTCCCGTCCATAATCATATCACCTCTGGGTCCTAGCAGATCTCCACCACAAATGTGCTTCTCCACCAAGATAATGCACAACAATCTGTACATGAAACTGCTCAGGACACTGAACGGACTCGAAGTTCCGCTCCAACCTCTGACGCCACTCGTCAGCTTCCTCTGGAGTGACACTGCCCTCAAACGTTGCCGTGTTAATTCTCTACATCTCCCTCATCATCTCACGATAAGGTGGATGCCCAACAACTGCAGCGCCATGCTGCCCAACAAAACCTGCAGCCTCCTGCTGCTCAACAAAACCGGCACCTGCCTGTGCCACGGCCGCTGGAGGTGCAACCGGAGCCTGCTGTGGTACCGCCTGCGGAAGACGTGCCAATAGCTACGTCAGTAGCCCCAGTATCAAGTCACCCTGAGCTAGAGCCACACCCCCACCGGGAACTGCTCCACCTCCTGCATCACCATCGACGGTTGAACCAGCACCACCTCTTGACGACTGTGTCATTGACGCTGTCGCCCCACTTGGCACCTCGCTCTCCGCCTGAGCCTCAGGTAAACCACGTCCAGCACCCCGACCTCCACAACCCGCTGCCCCACCACGAACAGCACCACGACCAGCTGCACCACGACCAGCTGCAGCCGCGACGCGAACAGCTGCTGCGACACCGCGGCCTCTACCGCGACCACGACCTCGACCTGCGTCCATCTCGCTGCACTTCCACCAAGTACAGAAAAAGAGCAAGGTCAGCATACAATAAAACACAACAAAACACAAAACTCCAACTCACTTACCGCGGAATACTGGAAGGCAGAGAGGATGATACTAGATTACTAACTGACTAAACACACTTAATCAATTAAACACATAGTTCAGTTCACCCAATACTAATAGTCCTAAAACCATATTCGCTCTGATAGCAAAATGAAACAACCAAGATTTTGTTTTTAAAAATTAATAATTAAGTGTGGAAATACTGAATTAAACAACCTCAACGAATGAATAAGTCTTCAAATCCTTTAAATAAGTTAAACCATTAAATCAACAATATTAATCAACTCCAAAAGATAATGAAATACTAGCAACCTAAACACCAGGTTTGTAAAAAAAATAACTCAAAGCAATAAGACAATCCTATCATCTTCTCCCGGCCTCATTCCGCGTTTGAACATTCCTGTTAACTGCATCACATTGGAATAGAGATGCGTAAGTATTATCATAAATACTTAGTGAGTGGATCATCCTGCCTACAGACCATGTACGTCCAACACCAGACAATACATCATACAACAACAGCAATAAATAATAGCAGCAATGATCAACAAAAGCAACATACTTGCAATAGTACTTGTGTCGATCGACACCCCACCGTGTCGATCGTCACCCCAGCTCGGTGTCGATCGACACGAGCTCCACAATGTCGGCCGACGTCGTCCCGACGCCTCAACACCAAAAGCAACAAAACAGTGCGATAAACAGTCAAATTCGTGGGATTCAACCCTCACATCAATCAAACAACAATATAACTCAAGAACAGCTCAAGAACAACTCGAAAACTCATCAATAAACCTAAAACCAAACAATCTCTGGTGATAAACGGACCTACAGTCACGCACTCACCTTGAAAAGGATTGAAAAGGCCAAAGGAGATGAAACAAGGTAGAATAGCAACAGATCAAGTCCAGAAACTTGGATTTCTCTCCAAAATCGCCTTCTCTCTCTCTCTGCAGTCAAACTTCTCGAAAACTGTGCCTCTCAAGCGGCTACAGTGATTTTATTCGAGACTTAGGGCTTCCAAACCCTTAACCGGACCAAAATCAGACAACTTAAGTCAAACCTGTGGATTTTCCTGAAGCCGGTGTCGGTCGACACCAATCGACCCGAACCAACTCAAATGCAAATCAATCGACTTAAACCGGAAATCAACCTGATAACCGGTGTCGATCAACACACACCTTCAGTGTCGATCGACACTAGCTATTCAGAAGCGTTTTAACATACTTTCTTCGAAATGATTAAACATTAAACCGACTGTACAACAATCAAACAAGAACATGTACAATCAATCCTAAATTCACACTTCAAAGAGCATATGTAATCCACTCCTGAATCTCTAATGTCGTCTGGTACCACTTCTAAAACAATTTTCTGGTTCACGGATGTTACAGTTACCACGCTTAATTTCAGAGACACAATCGGCGTTCGTGTCGGGATGACTGATCTCAGACTATATTTTAATTGATCATGAGATGTTTCATGGTTTACAGACAAATAAGTTATGTCAAGGAAAGTTTATGGCGGTTAAAACTGATATGAGTAAAGCTGATGATCGGGTGGAGTGCCTATTTTTAGAGAAGTTAATGCAGAAGATGGGTTTTGCGGAACGGTGGATTAAATGGATGATGTGGTGCATAACATCTGTAAATATAGGGTCCTCATTAACGGACAACCCAGAGGCAAGATAATACCAAACCGGGGGCTCAGGCAGGGAGACCCGCTATCCCCTTATCTCTTTATTTTTTCGACCGAAATTCTAATAACAAATTTAAAGAAAGCAGAAGATTTAAAGGAGATAAGTGGTTTACAGGTAGCTCGGGCCAGTCCGACGATATTACATTTGTTTTTCGCTGACGACAGTGTGTTCTTTTGTAAAGCCATGAAGGAAGAAATTCAAGTGTTACTACGACTTTTGAAGGAATATGAACGGGCGTCGGGACAAAAAAATTAACTTTGATAAATCCTCCATCCTTTTTGGACATAAGGTTGACCAGGGGGTACGCACTTAAGTGCACAGATTTTAGGTATACAAAATCAAGGAGGGATGTGTAATTATTTGGGAATTCCAGAGAGTTTGGGGGAAGCAAAGACGAAGATTTTTAACTTCCTGGTAGACAGACAACATCAAGGATTAATGGGTGGACATCTAAACTTTTATCGAAAGGGGGTAAGGAGGTACTTATCAAATCGGTACTTGCGGCAATGCCTTCTCATGTCATGTCATGTTTTCGTTTACCAAAAGGGGTAACAAATAAGCTGACTAGTGCGGTGGATAATTTTTGGTGGAGTAATAATGGACAGTCTCGAGGAATGCATTGGCTGGCGTGGAAAAAGCTTTGTGGAAACAAAAATGAAGAGGGTCTGGGATTTAGAGTCATTGAAGATTTTAACACGGCGTTACTCGAAAAACAGCTATGGCGGATGATTGATAAACCTGAGTCACATTTTGAAAGAGTTTTTAAAGGACGTTATTTTCGAAATGGTGGTCCTCAGGACCCCATCCGGTTGTACTCTCCATCATATGGATGGCGGAGTATAGTCTCAGCTCAATCTCTGGTAGACATAGGGCTTATTAAAAGAGTTGGATCCGGTACTTCTATTTCAGTATGGAATGGTCCTTGGATTTCAGATTCTCGCCCGAGATCAGCAATCTGCAGTGGTGTTAATTATTATCCCCATTTACGAGAGAGTTAATTAATTGACCCTGCCACCTCAACGTGGACCTTGCCACTATTACGTCAAATTTTTGTCAGTAAGGATGTTAGATATTATTAATGGAATTAAAACTTCTCGTTTATATTACCCTGATTCACTAGGGTGGGCTTTTACGAAGTCAGGGCGATATACAGTTAAATCGGGATACATGTTGATACAACAACATATGCAAGAACATATTATTGCCACGTTTGGGCCAGATCATTATTGGCAAATGTTTCGCAAGTTAAAAGCACCCCAAAGATAAGACATTTTCTTTGGAATGCTATTATGGGATGGTTGTCGGTGGGGGCTCGTTTACATGCTCGAGTATTCAGATTGACCCACTATGCACACGTTGTGGAATGGCTGAAGAAACAATAAACCATACATTATTTGAGTGTCCCCCGGCTCATCAAGTCTGGGCATTATTACCAATCTCCACTCCACAACACATTTCCCAACTGAGGGTTTTTTTACAAACATGGCCCACCTTTTTAGGCACCTCTCGGACGATGATCGTATGCTCGTGTATCCTTGGCTGATATGGTAATTTGGAAAGCTAGGAATGATAAGATTTTCTCTAATTTTGATCGAGATCCCAGAGAAATTGTAATGCTGGCGGAAGCGGAAGCAAATAACTGGGTAATGGCAAAAAATTTACAGCCGATAGAGGCTCACACCAGTGGCCCTGGAATGACAACAGTGGTCGGAGGCCCGCCTGAAAGAATGGAACAATGTCAGGTGGATGGATCCTGGAAAATTACAGAAAAATGGCAGGCTTTAGTATGGGCTACGCTGAGTATGTTACGCCTAAATAAACATACGGTGGCATTTATGACAGACTGTTTAGATGTGGTTAAGATGGTATCGACGCCTGATGAGTGGCCGGCCTTTTCAATCCTACTGAACGAGGTTGACAAGTGTAAACAGGAATTTATTTCTTGCTCCATCACTCATATCCCCCGGAAATAAAATACGAGGGCGGATAAGCTAGCACGGAGTGCTCGAGATCTACCCTACAACGTGTATCATATAGATTCTATTCCACTGGTTTGGATTCCCGAACTGGTCGAGGAATATATGCTGTCGACAAAAATAAAAATAAAAATAAATAAATAACTAAAACAAAAAAAGCAAAAAAGAGCAATTAAGTATTGAAGAGAGAGAATGAAAGTGTCATAAAGTGGATTACAAAAGCGAAACCAAAACAAAAGGGTTATTGCATTTTCGATCTGTTGATTTCCACCACGCCTCTAATCAATGGTTTCCAGCGATGCTTCTCTGAGTAGACAATCGGCATGATGATCGTGGTGATGATTTTGGCTATGGGTTTTGTCCCCTTGATACGACGATCTATAAACTTTATTATTCTTCTATTTCTCTTTCTAGTGGGGAAGGCTGTGTAGGGGTTTGCCCCGATAGTGGTTGTTCATGGGAATCCACATATTTTGGGCTTGAGTGCAATCCAAACATCTTTAGCGGCGGATCAAACACACACCTAATTGGTAAGAGACGTTTTCGGGAAATGCTTTAATTCTCAGCTAAATCTCACGATTGTGAAGACGGTTTGTTTATGGTTCATTGGTGTGGGTCGGTTATCTAGCATCACCCAACTCGAACCAGATATCTCTATGAATAACTCTACATTTCTTTATGAAGGCCACTATTCCCGATCCAATTTTGGTGTGGGGATTGGATACCAAATTCATAAAATATTATGGACACTTGGCTCGCAGATATGTGTTCCCGTAAAGGTATATTTGTGGAGACATAGTGAATCAGAGCAAGAGGGTACTGGAATCGTTTGTCTCAAATCGGAAGAAAATCAAAGTCATGGACATTGACTACGACCAAGATACATGTCATCTCTTGGTTCCAGAGATATTGGGTAGGATTGCGATGTAACAAATGGTTTGCATTCATTCATCTTTTAAGAAATTGGCATTTAATCACAAAGATGATAGCCAAACAAGATGTTTATATCAGACCGAAGACGATGATGGATAAAGCACATAACATATATGATTACATGTCCGCGTATAAGTCTTATCTGAGAAAGAAAGAAGTGTGTGATTGTTCTTATTCCATTTTAAAGTTCTTCTTAAGCAATGTATTGGTTGTATTTGTTTCTTTGATTCATAACACTGTAAACTTCGGTTCAAGTTGATTAATAAATACTTATTCCGTTTCATATGACTTGTCATTCAGGGCTTATGTTTTTGTTTCGTTTTATTTGTCATTTCCGTTTTTCAATGTAATTTTTGTTAAAGATTTCCAAATATAATGTCAATTATACTAACATCATTTCATAAAATAAAACCATCTAAGTAATAAATTTTTAATATTATTTTCACGTTTTAGAATATTTAAAAAGTCACTTTCTATTCCCAACATAAACACTATAACGCCCCGACCGCACATCCCGGTGAGGCACCCACACCTTCAATCGGCCTGTGGGCCCCACCCATGTCCGACGGCCGATGCGTTATTTTCCTAGATGCTCTAGAGACTTGTTTACTGTCCCTGCAATCAACGACCGACCGTACCCCGTGTTTTTTTGCCTCAATTACACGGTTCCGCAGATCACTTCCCGGAAGGTCACCCATCCTTCCACTACTCCAGCCAAACATGCTTAACTCTGGAGTTACTTATGGGCCTTTGACCGAAAAGGTAAGTGCACTTTGCTGACATAGGTAGTAAAATCAATTTTCTTAAGCCTCTCCTCATTTAACACAAACCGGTATGTTACAAGTCACCCCCACTCACTGCACAACGTCCTTGTTGTGCACCTAGATCGTCACCCCTTGCGGTGTAAGTCAAGGCCACTCCACTTGACTCCACACTCACGTCTAGGTTCGGCTCTGATACCAAATTACAACGCCCTGACCGTCCATCCCGGTGAGTCACCCACGCTCTCTCTCGGCCTGTAGTCCCCACCCCTGTCTGACGGTCAGGTTCTTATTTTTGAGAGGTTCTACCGACTTATTTACAATCTCTGCAATCAACACATGACATTTCCCGTGTTTTGGCCTCACTTACACGGTTCCACATACCACTTTTCGGCAGGTCACCCATCATTCCACTACTCCAGCCCAACCACGCTTAACTCTGGAGTTACTGATGGGCCATTGAGCGAAAAGGTAAGTGCACTTTGTTGACATAGGTAGCAATCCCTTCCAATCACTGCGCACAATGTTCTCGTTTCGCACCTAAATCGTCACCCCATGACGGTGTGAGCCAAGGCCACTCCACTTGACTCGACACTCACGTCTGAGTTCGGCTCTGATATCAATTATAACGCCATGACCACCCATGAAACAACCAGTCTTCTTAAATAAATAAAAAATTAATTACTTGATTATCAATGCGGAATTCTCGAAAGAAATCAATAAATAAATAATCACAAAATCAGCTTAACAAATAAAACCAATAACATGAATGAACTCTAGCAACCTTAACACCAGGTTTGCCACATTATTAAATAAATCTAGCAACCTAAAACTGATGGTTTACTAGCCACATAAGAATACATAAAATAATCATCCTAACATCCTCTTCATCGTCTCTCGGCCTCATTCCGCGGTTGAACATTCCTGTTACCTGCATCACATTGGAATAGAGATGCGTAAGTATTATCATAAATACTTAGTGAGTGGATCATCATGCCTACATGCCATGTACGTCAACCACTAGACAGTACTACAACCAACAATAACAATAAACAACAGCAGCAATGATAAACAAATGCAATAGACTTGCAACAGTACTAGTGTCGACTGACACCCCCACTGGTGTCGATCAACGCCCTGCTTGGTGTCGATCGACACCTCGAAAGGTGTCAGTCGACACCGCCCGACGCCTCGAAACCAACAATAATGAAACAACATAGGAATCACAATAAAACATGAAATTAAGGGGATTCAACACTCTAAAACGATTATAAACTCGAAATAACTAAGAACAGCTCAAGAACAACAACATAAACTCCAAAACCATGAAAACTCTAGTGATTAACGGACCTACAGTCACACACTCACCTTAGAACGGATTGAAAGAGCCAAGGAAGGATGAACGGTGAAGAACAACAACAGATCTAGCCCAGAAACTCTGAAATTCACCTAAAAACGCCTCTGCCTCTCTCTGGAACTTTGCTTTCTCGAAAAGTGATTTTCTCACGCGGCTACAGTGTTTTGTCTCGTGAAAAAGGATTTCCATCGCCTAAACCGGAAAAAACCAGCAGATTTGAATCAAACCGGTCGAATTCACCATAACCGGTGTCGATCGTCACCACTCCTTGGTGTCGGTCGACACCACGTTGACCAAACCGACAATTCGATGTGCAATCGACTTCACCCTTACCGGTGTCGATCGTCACCACTCCTTGGTGTCGGTCGACACCACCGGAAATTGATCCAATAACCGGTGTCGGTCGACACTAGCTATCCAGAAGGTGTCGATCGACACTAGCTATCAAGTAGCTTTTCACACACTTTCTACGGGATGCTTGAACCGTAGACCGACGGCACAACAATCAAACAAGAACATGCACATCCAGTCCTCAATTCACACCTTATAGAGTACATGTAAGCCACTCCCGGATACCTAGTGTCATCCGACACAACTTATAAACCCACACTTCGGTTCACGGATGTTACAATTCTCCCCCACTAAACTGGATTCGCCCTCGAATCCCAACACTAAACGTCTCTCAAGCCCAATAATCCACATTCAGTCCTAGGTTATACGCACGTTTCCAAACATTATTACTCCTCCTCGAGAGGCCCACTTGTCTCTGGATACTCATACTGTGACCCCACCGTCACAAATGGTATCCACACCATCATCATAGTATCAACACTATCAACTTATATTGAGGTAGCGACCCTCACATATAAGTCTGCCGGAGACCCACTTGTCTCCACTGTAGACCCTACACGTCTACCCTAAAGACCATTTATCTCTAGATTGTACCGAGTAATAAACTGAAACGCGTATAACCCATGTGACTAGAATGTTTTCACGACCCCACTTAGTCAACAAAACTTGTAACATCCAAAACTCAACTCAAAGAAATATGAGGCAAAACTCCATCTCATATAACTCAAAAATGTATATATCGTACAACGAAAACGAAAATACATCATCCAAAAACACCAAAACCAAAAACACTGGGACCACAAAGATGAAAGGAGATCACTCCACAGCCTTCTTTTCGAACCACTTTCCGAACTTCGGCTTCATCTTTGCCTATGGCTCCTAAGTCTGCTCCTCTGTACCACTACAGTCCCACAAGACTCTCAATAATGGCACCCTCTTGTTCCGCAGAACCTTAACTCTCCTCTCGAGAATCCTCACAGGCAATGCCGGAACTGTCATGTCTGGCTGAAGATCCGCTGGGATCTCAGCCACTAACTCCTTTGTAGGATGGAAACACCTCCTCAACATGGAAACATGAAACACCTTGTGAAAGGCGCTCACAATCGGTGGCAACTCCAACCGATAAGCCACTGATCCAACTCTCTCCACCACTGGAAATGGACCCATAAACCGCGGACTGAGCTTGTTCTCTGCTATAGAAGTGTTAGGGCCTCTCAACACAGTGATATGATCACAGTAGCTTTGACACCACTTGATGCGATCCTAGCCAAGATCTTTCACTCTAAGTTGGTAGGGATAATCCTTAACTTCAATGAAGTGGTGAAACTCCAAAGAAACAAGGCGGTGGAACCTTAGAAAGATGATGCAGGTAGATCCAACAGTGGGTATATTAAATCCACCACCTGATGCTATCTTAAACCGCAAACAACTATCCTCAGTTGATAGAATGGCCACACAAGTGTGATGAAGAACACTTGATAAACCGGGTTGATCCCTTGGATAGGACACACCAAGACAGACCGAAAAGTTCACAAAGGAACAAACGAGAATCACTCTCAAAATATTTGATAAAAAAGAATAAGGTTGTTATTTTCTCAAGTGAGATTACAAGAATATAAAGGAAAATAAACTTAAGAANAAGAAATAAAGATAGTTGAATAACTCTTGAGCTTCAAATGAGACTCTTCAGCTCCATTTTCGTCACCTTCTTTGACCACAAAATTAAGTGAGTAATTTTGGGCTTTCTTGGGCTTCTATGACATTCAGAAGAGGCTGGACTTGTGTAACATCCGTGAACCAGAAAGTTGTTTTAGAAATGGTATCGGAC